>OZ022264.1:219923238-219943238 GCA_963978885.1 Nemotelus pantherinus
ACAGCAACAAGGGTCCTGGGCCCGATCTTCTTCCGCCAATTTTCTTGCGAAAGTGTGTAAAGCAGCTTATAAATCCCCTGCATATTTTTTTCAACAGATCAATTTCGTCACATTTCATATCCTGTTGGAAACTTTCGTATGTCACACCCATTTTCAAAAATGGTGATAGACGCTGCGTTAAAAATTACAGGGGCACTGCCATCTTATCTTCAATTGCAATACTTTTTCAAGAAATTGTCTACGATAAACTTTCCCCACTTGATGCCCCCCGTCTGAACGAGCGACAACATAGCTTTAGAAAAGATCACTCAACTATCACGAATTGCACAGTCTTAATCTCAGAAGTTCTGTGTAATGCCTAGTACTATACTCTTCGCGAAACGAATTCAACGGTCAAATCCCATACAAAAACAGTTTTACTGACGAATTGAAAAGCTCTTTTTGTATGGTATTCGACCGTTGAATTCGTTTCGCGAAGAGTATAGTACTAGGCATAAAATGGAAAAAGGATACCGAATTGACGAAGTGTATACATACAGAGTTGACCATTTTACTTTGATTTTAAAGCTTCAGAAACTTGCACTTGCTGGATCTTTACTTAGTTGGTTGATTTCTTATCATTGCAATCGGACACAATTGGTAAAATTTCAAGGACTTTTGTCACAAAATATTTCTGATAGTTTTAGTGTATAACAAGACCCACTAATCCATGTTGGCCATCTTGGCCCACTAATTTTAAATACAACCAGGGTGATTCATTATGAGGTTTGGTTTTTAATCTCAAATAAAAGGCATAAAGTTGAATTTTATCGTAAAAATTTTATTGTGAGTCAGAAGAACAATCTATGACATTTACTTTTTAAAGATTATCTCATTTAAATGTTGACCGCGACTACACCGAAAATGGTCCATCCTGAGGGTATAATTCCGTACGACGCGTTCAAGCATAGCGAGCGGTATCTCGTGAATGACACGAGTAATGTTGGCTTTTAAAGCGTCAATTGAAGCTGACTTATCCCTGAAGACCAGAGATTTCGTGTAACACCAAAAATAATAATTAAAAGATGTGATATCACACGATCTAGGCGGTCAATTTGCTGGTCTAAAACGTGAAATCGGGTTCTCACAGAAATGATTTCTCAATAAGTCGATTGTTTCTCTCGCTGTATGTGAAATAGTGCCGTCTTATTGAAACCAAAGCTCACCGATACCATGAGTTTCAATTTCAGGTAGCAAAAATTCCGTTATCACGGTGTGATAGCGTTCGCCATTGACGGTTACGTTCTGACCCAATTCATTTTGAAAGAAATGTGGACCGATGATTACACCGGCCTATAAACCATACCAAACTGTGCATTTTTGTGGCTGAAATGGTAGCTTTTGAAGCTCTTCAGGTTGTTCATCAGCCCGAATACGGCAATTCTGCTTACTGACGTATCCATTGAGCCAAAAATGCGCCTCGTCACTGAACAAAATTTCGCGATAAAACAGCAGATTTTCATTGAGCTGATTTAGAGGCCATTCACCAAAGTAAGTCTTTCCATGATGATTTGTGATTGCAGCCAAATGGAGTCCAGCGAAATGGAGTCACAATTTCTGGTCTAGATTGTCTCTTTCAGCATGACATATACTGCGCAGATCGTAAGGGAATATTTTATTATTTAATATAATAAACAAGTCTAGTGCATCAGAACCGCTATAAAAGTGATTTTCGAAGAAATTGTCTTTGAGTGACAAAACAATGTGGAAAGATGTTATACACTCTTTTGCAGTTTCATATCAACCATTCCTTATCCAAAACAAAAAAAAACCAACTATAAAATAGATGATGAAAATATTCAGTGCTGGCAAAACTTTTCCAACGAAGCAGCAATAAATTTACCAAACTTAAATTAGCTAATCCTTATATACATATATACTTAAATTAGCTAATTCTCATAGTAAAGGTAATTGAATTTGATCGTGGTTCCCTTCTTGTCTATAAATCAGCATAGACAACGTATATCATTTCTACAGCATCGAGGCCGAGCATATTGAAACGGGAAGCTTCGATCGTTTTGCGGAATCAGCCTCCGAAAGCAGAATCAAATTGGAAATGTTTTTTGCGGGATGATTAAAATTGAACAACTTTTTATTAACATTAAAAATTTTAATCTACATTGAAAATTCTATTTTGACAAAGTGGTTTCGAAAGTATGCACTGCTTCTCATCAGACACCATTTACTTACTAATTTACTAAGTAAAATTATATCCATGGATATAAGTCGGAGATGTTAAAATTTGTCACAACTAGCATAAATAAAAATGTAATGATTTCCACCTGCAAGTGGTCACGCCAGTCAAGTATGCACTGTGTGCTGGTGTCTGATGAGAAGCAGTGCATACTTTCGAAACCACTTTGTCAAAATAGAATTTTCAATGTAGATTAAAATTTTTAATGTTAATAAAAAGTTGTTCAATTTTAATCATCCCGCAAAAAACATTTCCAATTTGATTCTGCTATATATATATATATATATATATATATATATATATATATATATATATATATATATATATATATATATATATATATATTTATATATATATATATATATATATATAAATATATATATATATATATATATATATATATATATATATATATATATGTATATATATATATAAATAAATAAATAAATATATATATATATATGTATATATATATATAAATAAATAAATAAATATATATATATATATATATATATATATATATATATATATATATATATATATATATATATATATATATATATTAGTAAATATATATATATATAAATATATATAAATAAATATATATATATATATATATATATATATATATGTATATATATATATATATATATATATATATATATATATATATATATATATATATATATATATATATATATATGTATGAAGAAATATGAATTTTAATTCTAAATTTTCTTCGAAAATCAGTAAAAAGTATCTAGGGTCAACTGTCACGTACTGTTACCGTGGCAGGAAGCAATACCAGCCGTTATATTACCTAAAGAGTGCGATTCAAGCTGCTTAGGACTTTTTAACGCGAAAATATATGAAACATTTGCTGAAATCTCTACCAAGTAGAATGCTGGAAGTGATAGAGAACAAGGAAAATTCAATTCGTTAATAATTGTTAAAATAAAAAATACTTATGTCTGAAACATCCATTCTTTTTATTTCTAATATTCCAATGTCATATCATTTTGAAGCAGTCAATTATCAAGCATCTTTAAAAAAAAACTCATTACTGAGTGATTAAGGAATCTTTTTTTCCATTGAAATATCAGTTACTGTTCATTAGTTCAATAATGCAGATTTATGTGTTTTTCCGCTCTTTTCAGTAACTCAAAGCTTAGAAACATTGATGAAGCTTAAAATTCAAAGCTTTCAATTCTGTATTGCAACGCATCTGACATTTTTTTACCAAAAAGTCATGGTCCATAAGTCTATTGGCTAAGAGACCCTTAGCTAGCCTACCCTTATCTTTGCGACTTCATCCTGGGTTACTCGTTCGAAGACAACCACTGCAGTTACAGAGATATTCGATAAAATAACGCAATGTTTCTGCTCTGTCAGGTTTTACAACCCGATTACTAATATGTGATGGAAGAACTTTTTCCTGTGACACAAATCGAGGAATCTACGACAGGATTCTACGATCAGACAGACGGATATATGAATAAACTGATCCGGCCACTTGCACGCAGAGTTGGGGCCAATGACTCATATATGCCAACGGCAACTCATGGATGTAGTATTCAACTATGTAGTCCTTTCGACAAGCAGGAAGGAGGACTAGAATTAAAACTTTATCATAAAATTTAGGTTTAAATGGGTTAAGCTATTGGTAATCATATAGTTCGTAGTTTGGAGTAAATTGTAAGTACCTTTTGACAGGCCAATAATAAATTAAATTAATACGTTTAATTAAGCACCTGAATTAAACAGCACATGTGCTTTTGGAAGAAAATCAGAGGCTTGATTTACAGAGGTCACTAATTTGAAAAAAATAATCTTTCAATATGAAAAGAAAATTAATTAATCAAAAATATCAGAACACGTATGTAGATAAAATTACACTGCTTGTATCTTTCTGATTACATAAACTTGATTACACTTCTATTTAAATTCCGTTGACACATAATTAAATACCAAAGTTGTTAGATACTCATTTTGTAAACGCTACTGCGTGAAGTCTTAACTAAGTTAAGGAAAAATATTCTACTTGACTATAATTTCAAAATAATTTTTTATTTACTTCAATGAAAGTATGAATTTTATAAGGCCGAACATAAATAAATCAAATATCGTAAAATGTGAAGAAAAATACGACCAGTTTGATTCGATAAACATTATGACAATATTGCAGGAAATATTAGTGAGCTGTGAGAATCGTATAACTTGTTCAATATGTATTTGGCATAAATCGTTCCCTATATCTATGAAATAGTATGCTGCGTGCAAAAGTAAAACATCTACATGTAGCTCCAGAAAAATATATCTTGCATCAAAACTTCATACAGCGAATGAATATGATTTCCAATTAAATTCACCATCGGACATATTCACATTATTTCTGAGCATTAAAGTTGTATGACGAGACATCGAATAGCTATTAAATTGAAATACGTTCAAGGTTCTTAAATTTTCCCTTAGCTGAAACATTGAATAACCTCAATATTTTCCAGGAATAATATGAACAATGTTGAGTACATAATGATAAAAGTAATTGAGTGTTGTATGTAGGTAAATCTTGGAAGATGTACAGTGGCTCACAGCTTATTTCAACCAGCACGTAAAAAAAACTTTAACTTCCTATAAAAACTAAACGAAATAAGTTATCAACATTATTTAAACACAGATTATTAGACTAGTGTTCACAAACTATAATTTATTCAGTTTATTATTATTTTTATTTTATTTCAATAGGTCATACCAATTAATGACGAAAAAATTAACTTAAAACAATGTCACAGCTTATTTCAACCAAGTAACAGAATCAATGTTTAAATTAAGTTACAAGGCACAACAAAAATATTTTAATATTTAGTATGACCACCCTTCTGGTCAACAACCATTTTTAGCCTCATAAGCATTGAATCGACCAGCTTTTGTGTCACTTGTGGGGTAATTTTGGCCCATTCCTCAACCAATGCAGTTTTGAGATCGCTTTTGTTGGATATCTTCCGTTTTCGGATGTTTGTATCCCAAATGGCCCACAAATTTTCGATGTCGTTAATATCGGGCGACTGTGCCAGTGGTTGCATAACATGCGGACAATACCAAACCAGCCATGTCTGTACAATACCCGACTTATGCTTCGGGTCATAGTCTTGATAAAACCTGAAGACATCGCAAATGCCCAGTTTCTCCGAACTTTCAATCAAATTGGACTTCAAAATTTCGAGATAATGAGACTTATCCATTGTAGTCTCAATAAATTGCAAGTTTCCAACTCCCGCTGCGGACATACAGGCCCAAACCATAACGCTGCCACCTCCGTGTTTGACCGTAGCTTTCAAATTTTTGTTTTGTGATTCTGCATTTGGTTTACGCCAAACATATGAGGCTCCATCAGAGCCAAAAATATTAAATTTTGACTCATCAGCGAATATTACGGTATTCCAAAATCCAGAATCCTTATGCAAATGTTCCTTGGCAAATTTCAAACGGCACTTCTGATTTTTGACACTTATAATTGGTTTCTTACGCTCTATTCTACCATTGAATTCATGCTCTCGCAGCACACGACGAATAGTTTCCGGGTGGCAGGACTTGCCCAACTCAGCTTCCACTTCACTTACAATTTTTGGAGCCGATAGCCTTGTGTTTTCCCGGATTTTCCGAACAATAAAGCGCTCGTCCGTTTGATTGAAAATTTTTTTGGAGGTATTTCTCCCTTTATCGAGCGTTCTATTTTCGTGGACAAATCGGTATATGATGCTATGCACTGTAGAATCCCTAAGTCCAACCATCTCAACAATTTTCCTGCGCAAAATTTAAAATTACTGAGAACAAGTTCTCGCTGATCAATTGTCGTACGTGGTCCCATTTCGAAAAATTAATTTTTCTGCTCGATCTTTTCAAAGAATTCAGCAAAACTGAACTTGAACACATTACAAATATAATGACTAAAGCATAGCCAAAGAAATAATTGCTGCATTGCAAAATAACGGATCATTGCACACCTACAAAGTATTTGGTTGAAATAAGCTGTGGGATTGTTTCTGGTTGCGTTTTTCGTTTTCCGTTGTTTTAAAATACTAAACAAATAAAAATAAATAAAAGAAGTCACATTTGATTAGTTTAAACATTAGGCTAATAACTTGCCTTTAAATAATGTTGATATCTTCTTTAGTTTAGTTTGTATAGGAAGTTAAACATTTTTTTACGTGCCGGTTGAAATAAGCTGTGAGCCACTGTATGTCGGTGAGAGATGTATGCACAGGCATACATAGGTAAATCTTGGAAGAAAAAAAATTTTATAACGGGAGGACTAATTGAAATTAAACTTCAGGCTATGTTCATGTAAACACTAACCGGCTTAAACAGACATTCACCCTGTAAAAAAGTTTTCCATTTTAACAAATATACTTAGTTTCATGTTATTTGATGAAATCTAGATTCTTTGTTCGAGAGTTCTGGGGAATCAATTGAAAGTATAGAGTTTCAATTTCCTAGAAATTTATTCATTCATTAAGTTAATGAAATGAAACAAATATAATCCAATTATTGTATAAATTATACAACCAATAACAAAGATAGGAAAGATAAATAGCAGCACAAACTAATTAATTTCCAAGTATATAATTTAAGCTCCAAATATTTGTGTTTAGATTTCGTTTTAACAAGGCTGATTCTTACTAGCCCGCAAAAAAGGTTGGGACTGCGGACTTTCGCAGCAGGCCGAGGTAAGAAGCATTGATCCTATATCACTGAATATGAAGATAATTCAACCAAATAAAAATTCAAATTAAATAGAAAATTAGCAGAAAAGAAGATTTTGACTGATATTTGAAGAAAATTAGTATTCGAGTCAAAACACAAGCTGACGTTCTAAGCCAAAAAAATATGTTGACATATACTAGACTTTTCTAACAACATTAGCACCCAACAAATAGACAATCTAATAGCAAATCCCAGTATGAATGAATAAATGAAGCAGCCCTAACATCAGAACTCTGATTCAAAAGCGGAATTATATCTGACACCAATGGCAGCTCAGCAGAGATATTATGCTTGAGACTCTGCTCAAAAGTCTTAATCGAGAAATATAAAAAAATCGTTCACTATCACCAGAAACTCTGCATGGGGCAGTTTTATGGATCAAAGATCCTATAATCTCTTTAAAATTAAAAAAATCTGAATAATAAACATCTCGTTAGGGCTTTTACTTTTAGAGAGCGACCATAAAGCAGTTAATTGTGGCTCAGAAAAAAAATGTTAAAGCTCGCAAATCATATCCGCAATTTGGAAAAAGTCATGTATAAGCCCAAAGGTTTGGTCAAGGTGATCCAAATCCGTAAAAATCATCAAGCCTCTGGTGGTGATCGTAATTCCAATCTCATCTTAAAAATTTCACATTTATTTTCAATGCCTGACTACTATCGCGTAAAATGGGAAACGACAGTCATTCTATTCGCAAAAAGCCAGGAAAAGCCTATGCAACTGCAAAATTTAACTTATCGCTTTTGAAAAATTCTTGCTGACATGAATAAAAACGTTTGAACAGACGTCAAACCTTATAAGAAATTATCAGTTTGACTTAATGTAAAAGCTTATAGTAGAAATCTTTGGTATATAAAAAGTCAGAGAGGCTAGTCACTCTAGATATTTAAAAAAAAAGTTTTGCGCATCAGAACCGCTAGAAAACACAAATTCGAAGAAATTGTCTTTGAGTGACCAACAAATTTGGAAAGACGTTATATACTTTTTTGTAGAATCATATCAACCATTCCTTATCCAAAGCAACAAAACCCAACCTTAACACAGATGATGAAAATGTTTAGTGCTAGCAGGACTTTTCCAACGAAGCAGCAATAAGTTTATCATACCAAGCTCATACTTAAATTAACTTATCCTTTGAATTTCGTTCTCATCGCAGGATTTCAGGCTGCCATCCGAAAAATTTTCAAATTTCGTAAAATTTAAAGAATTGATTCCTTATTTTAATTGCAAATGCTTTACATTTGAGTATGTAATTTGAAGCATCGGTTGGTGCAATATTTAGGAAAATGTCCGATGCTGGTTACCCTGTGTTAGCAGTAAAACAAAATACTCGTCTATACGAAATCTGCTTCACATTAAGGGGTTAGTCCACTGTTAAACTGCTCAAAATAAACTTTTTTTTGAAACAGCTACCAACAAAAAACTACTCAAGATATCGATTTGAAATTTTACGTACATCTTTATTAAAGTGTAAAGTTAACGTTTTTATTGGAAATAATTATTAGAAAGCCAAATGGCGACCGCCCCAATGGATCGCCGCAGCACCACCGAAAATAAAAGGCAAATCGCGCCTCGTAAATTCCTGGACAAAATAAGCGTCTGTGAACAAATTACCAAAAAGATTTCATTAGTTTTGAGTACAAAGAACTGCACGGGCCTAAATTTAGAACAAAAAAAATTTATTTTACGATCTGGGAAACATTTTTTTGATAAAAAAAATTTTTTTTATTAATTTTTTTGATTCAAAAGTATACCACATTTTTTTCAATTGCTTTAGGGCTCTAAATTTAGGCCCGTGCAGTCCTTTATACTCAAAACTAATGAAATATTTTTGATAATTTGTTCACAGATGCTTATTTTGTCCAGGAATTCACGAGGCGCATTTTGCTTTTTTTTTTGCGGTGCTGCGGCGATCCATTGGGGCGGCCGCCATTTTGTTTTCTAATAATTTTTTCTAATGAAAATGCTAACTCTTAACTTCAATAAAGATGCATGTAAAATTTCAAATCGATATCTTGAACAGTTTGTTCTTGGTAGCTGTTTAAAAAAAAGTTCATTTGGAGCAGTTTAACAGTGGACTAACTCCTTAAGTTAAACCCACCCTGTGAATTTCGTTTCGATTGAATCACTGCGCTGGAAGTTATACAGGCGAAAAGAATTTTAGAATTACCACCCTCAACACTTTTCAAATTTTCAAAACGTTAATGTTTGTTATTGATTTTCACTGCAGTATCATTCCCATTTGCTAATCTAATGGCATAATCGCTTGTAAAGAGATTCCAAAAAATTACAAAAATGGTCAAAGCTGGCAGCTCGTACCACTGCCACAGTGTTGTCTGCATTTCAAAATCACTTCTATCAGACTTGGTCCTAGCCAATACCAATATGTCCTGTGAATTTCATTATCATTGGATAAGCCGGTCGTCAGTCCTCGTGAACAGAACTTTCGAGTGCTGAAAATAGAGGTAATCTGGTGATGGGTTGCCGTTCTAGTGCGAACCGGAATTTTAAAAATTTTAGTTTGGCATGATGGATAACGGTTGAAATATATCAAAAATTTGAAGTTTTTGTCAAAAAGCAAAAATTTTTCAGGAAGGTCGCTGATTTGAAGGATTTTTTTTCAGCAGCCTTCCGTAGCTACAGGACTACTTGCACTATCTTTAAAATCCATATGTGTTAAGTCTTAGTCAACATCAACACGCTCTGCAGTTTTCACGATGATTTAATGTTTTTGTCAGAAGTTATGACAAATTAAAATTTGCAAAAAAATCCTTGCCTAATTTTAGGCACTCAGCACCCACACACTGCTCAAAATGTCCAATTCTTTATAATAAGCAAGCTAAAAACATAATAAGGTTTCATTCTCAATACTTTTTTTAACAAAAATTTAGACTGCTTGGAAATATAGGAGTACTTGAAAGTTTACTAAAATGCTCGCCACCAGCAAAGTGTTAAAGATATCTGAATTCTAGCAAATTATAGAACTACCTATTATATACATCTATGTTCTCCGAAAATTTCAGCTCAATCGGTTTGGCCACTCCAGACATTATCTCCCTTAATCATTTTGCTGATATATATATATATATATATATATATATATATATATATATATATATATATATATATATATATATATATATATATATATATATATATATATATATAATGTTCGATGAATAATAGAGGAATCGTGCAGATTTTGAGTGCATATTTTACCACTCGTGCTCCTACTTGTTTTGAGGGCCCTGTAAGGGCCCATTAAGTCTACTCGAACAAAAGTTTTCGTTCGCAGACTATCATGAGCTTTTTTCAGGCACTGCACTCTCAAAAAGAGCCATGAGTGGTGAGCATTGATCGCTAATGCCCATGTCTACCTTTTTATGAATTTCAACATTTAGGAAAGTCAAACACTTGTTACTTATATTTACTATCAGTTGCTTATCTTACAAAACTTGGAAAACAGCATCGTCTGTTACACAAATGAAGAAAATGCTCAGTGCTTGCAAAACTTTACCAGCACTGCAACTAAAAGTCTACCGCAACTGCTTCTCGTCAAATCCCTATGAATCTCAATTTCATCCGATGACTTCATCGAAACTTACAGGGATAAAAAGGTGTTTGTAGTTGCCATCCAAAAAATTTCAAGAAATAAGAAAAATTAAACATTGGTTACTTATTTTCAATGTGAAAGTTTCGGGATATGAATACTTGATGCTAGCATTTGTTGATAGAAAAATAGTGAAACCATCTGATGCTGGCAACACTTTGCAAGCATCAAAGCCATAAGTATATTACATCTGTCTCACATTGAATTCAACCTGTCCTGCGAATTCGATCCGATGAATATAGAGGTACAAAGAAATTAAGGGCTACTGCTCGTGAAAGTTTTCAATATATCGAAAACTTAATTTTTGTTTCTTGTTGTCCCAATAGGATCATTACCATTTGAAAATTTTATGATAAAATCATTTACTAAAGATATGGTAAAAAAATACCAAGACAATGGTAGCTAGAGTTTGTCACGGTCGGAGCCTGCAGATATCACACGCGCCCAGTTGATTTTAAAAGCAAAACGCAAAAAAAAAAGGGGAAAAGCGTCACGCATTAGGCTGAATTATCTTAGCAATAAATTTAGTTAGGGCACAGCTAAAATTTATTGTAAACTCTCGATGACCCAGTGGACGAAGCGGTTCGGCATCATCAGGCCAAAACGGTCGTGGCTGATATTGACTTTTACAACCAGCGTCCGCCTTGACCCGCTGGTGGACGAACCTGTAAAAGGTCGCAGCACTCTTAACAATAATCAAAAGGAATAAGAAACAAAGAAAAACATTAGAACAATTTGGTTTACCTGAGCACTAGACATCGAGGTGTCAGCAATTAGCGAAGCGGCTAGTGTATATACCTCGACGGTTTGTTTCCTTTTGGCCGACTACAGTGTCGAAATCAGTAAGGCTCTCCTGGCCATGTATCAACAGCGTTAGACCCATCAACATCCAGGGCATTATCAATACGCGCCGGGCACTGATAAAAGGTTGGTTTGGACGCAGCTGAAAAAGATCGAAAGTAAAATGTCGACGCGAAAACGACGGCCGCATTACCGATCCGCCACCGCCGTATCAGCCGCAGGATATCTGTAGATCGGACGAGGTACTATCTCAGCTTTACGCCTGGACGGGGGAATATTTTCGATACCCGAAACATCTATTTTCGTTTACTCGCGACGCATTTGTTTACTTATGAAAAGTTGACGCCATACACACGCAACTTGACAGATGAAGAAGTTGCAGGCGGCTGCGAGCAAAACAATGAGTAATGTGGACCGGCACACTACGAAAACATCGCATGCAGAAACAGTACTGCCAGCGGAGTTGTTACACGGGATGAGGTGAATGCCCGGTCGAAGGTGCATTGCACTTATCATGCAAGAAGTGCATGGACATTTACGGGCGAGCTAAACGGTCCAAGGAAGAAATACCGCGTAAACTGGACTCGGGACAGATAGTGGAGGTTCCGTGTGGAAGGCCACGAGAGCACGGTGGTCATTCGGCGACTAGGAAGAGGTGATATTGGTCGAGTGGTTGCAACTGGCGGAGTTTTAACATACTTTCTTTTCTTTTCAAAATTACCACGAGAAACCCGTGAAGCTAGTGATTGGTGGTAGAACCTTTTCGGATGGAAGTACGAGAAGAGAAGATTGATTGAAACTTGCGGGGAACGGCGAACGAAGGTGGTTACGAATTAACGAGAATTTGAGAATTTCGAGTAGATCGCGCTATCGAATTTGGATTGCGATATTGGCGCATGGAATTTGATAACTTTAAGGCGGCACGTTAGCGAAATAACGAAACGAAGAAGACATATCAGGGGAAGCACCGGTGATCGCACGGCAGCAAGATCGACGGCGGACAGGCGAATCTTCGAGGAAAATTGAATTACAGCGGCACGTTAGTGAAATGACGAAGTAATAACGAAACGAAGAAGACAGATCAGGGGAAGTACCGATTATCGCACGGCAGACGATCGACGGAGGTCAGGCGAGTCTACGAAGAAAATTTAAATTAGAGGTACGTCACGAAAAGAGTTAGTTTTAGTTAGTAAGAATAAGAAGAAAAGAAACAAGACAGTAGCAAGAAGTGGTAGTTAATCGATGTAAAGATTGTAGAGAAACCGTTAGATTTCGATAATTGTTATTTTAAGTATAATCGCGGCGCCGTGTTGGATTCTGTTCAGATAGATAGTGATAACATTAAAGTTCATTGAAGATTGTATAAACAATTGTGACGGGTGTTTTTCCTCGGTGATTTAATTGATTTAGTTGATATTCGATTCGGGGAAAAGAAGATAGAGCCGCACCGACTTCTCGTTTCGCGGTGGCGGTAGTGTTTGGCAGCAGCGGGTTTTCGGAAACGAGTGGCGCCCGAACTCACCCCTCTCTCGTGAGCTAAGTCGCCCGAGGCTGTCCCCTCGTTCTGAGCTCAAGAGATCGAGGTTATTTGTACGTGATAAGGGTCTTACGGTAACAAGTTGCCAGCTCATCATCATGCATAAAATGTAGATATGAGTTGAATTTTTTTTATAAAAAAGCTGACAATTTTTCTGGAGAGTCGATGATATGAAGATTTTCCCTTTCAGTGTCTGCCGTAGCTACAGGGTTGCCAACATGCTCATAAAAAAACATGTCAAGTATAGAATGTGCTGATAGAAAAAAGAAAAGTTCATGAGAAGTTGTCATTTCTGAGGTGGCTTTGGTCTTTTCAAGGCTATGCTGAATGTTTTGGTAGTTAAGGAATTAAAAAAAGCCCTCATAATGTGCAGAAAGTTAAAAGAAGTAATTTTCTGCTAGTCATTTCTCTATTTTCTATCGATTGTGGTAGTTTATACTTGTTATTTTCTCTCTTTTTTTCAGCTGTTTTGTGATACCACAGCAAATACAGCAACCTATGCTAGTCTTAGCGAACGCACTGCGGTTTTGCACTAGATCATTGTTTTTGCGACATAGTTCTATTATGGTCTGCATCGGACCAAAAAACGCACCTAATGTTCTATTCTGTTCTTTATCGTAGCAAAATAGCACAACTAATATTACTTTAAACATAGACTCTATAAATTATGTAGGTGCGTTTTTTTGCTCCGGTATAGAACAGAATAGAGCTATCCGCAACAAACACGATCTAACACAAAACAGCAGTGCATTCGCTTAGATTTCTATAAGTTGCTGTATTCGCTGTGGTAGAGCAAAACAGCTGAAAATAAAGGGAGAAAATAACGAGTATAAACTACCACAATCGATAGAAAATAGAAAAAAAAAACTAACAGAAAATTACCTTTTTTAACTTTCTACACATTATGAGGGCAACATAACCTTGAAAAAACCAAAGCCACCTCATGACAAAAAAGACAAATTCTCATGAGCTTTTTTTCATAGTGACAATTCAATTTACTGCAACGACATCTCGAGTAAACTCGACTTGATGCACCACAGCCGGGAAATTTTCCAACCGGAGAGCGAATAGGTGGTAGTAGGGGTCGAAAACTGAAGAAAAACAGACCAAATCATACAAAAAAATACTCGACAAGATAACACAATTAAGAAAAGCAAGCAAACAAACAAAAACACCCCCAAAAGCAAACAGAAAAACACAAACATGTTAGCTTGACATCTATCGGCGAAAGTCATTTAACGGCTGTGTGGTGCATCAAGTCGAGTTTTATCCGACATCTTTTTAGGCGTGTTTTTTTGCTCCGATGCAGAGCAGAGTACAACTATGCCGCAAAAACAACGATCTAGTATGAAACAGCAGTGCATTCGCTAAGACTGACATAGGTTGCTGTATTTGCTGTGGTAGCACGCAACAGCTGAAAATAAAGGGAGAAAATAACGAATATACACTATCACAATCGATAGAAAATAGAAAAAGAACTAACAGAAAATTACTTCTTTTAACTCTATACACATTATGAGAGCTTTTTCTAATTTCGTAACTACCAAAATATTCAACATAACCATGAAAAACCCAAAGCCACCTCACAGCAAAAAAGCCAACTTCTCATGAGCTTTTTTTTGTTCTATCAGCACATTCTACACTTCAACACGTGAACTACAAATGAGGAATAGAATTTCTGGACTAGTGAATTCACTGGTGCAGGAGTGTTGTTGTTTTCAATGCATATACTCTACTCTCTGCTGGATAGAGGAGCAAAAAAACACGCCTTTTGTAACATTAACATCAATGTCTTCGACAGCCGAAAACGCTGGACAACGAACTTTTGTTCCAGCCGATTTAACAGCCATCTATAGTTTTAGTTAGTCAGTCGGGTCAAAGCAAATAGACTAATAAATAGCACGGAAAGCGCAATATTTTCCGATAGGAGAGAAGGGTATCATGTGGAGGGTTTATGGATCAGCTGGTGCCTGATCCGCGAGGCCGTGAGGCCGCGCTAAATAATTAAAAAGTAAGAGAAGCATATTCTCCGCCCTGATACATCAACGAATGAGAGGTGAGAACGTGCTGTTGTCCGTATGATTCCATCAAGAAATAGTCAGCGCAGCGAACATTCGCTGGCAACAAACAACATTGTCTGTAGTGGTTAGCATATCCCAGCGGGAAAAGAAGCACTACAAAAGGGTTTCCAAAGCACTTGCATCGAAGCATGCAATCGCTTACAATCGCTTCGTTTTTGCTTCAGTTTCATATAAATTTTAACACAGCATGTCCGCAAGAGGAAGCGCTTCCGTGTAGTTTCATTAAAACTGCTTCTTAAGCATTTTGGTTGGATCAGATAGGAAGCACCTGATTGCTTCCCAAAATTTTCTCCAAATCAGAAAAGAGTAAATTGACATTTACAAAAGAAAGATAGCTCTTAAAAGCTATGCTTCTTTTGAAACAAATGAAATGCAAGTAAGAGTACGGCCAAGTTGGAGCGACAAGAGCGTACATAAATACATAAAATAAAACATAATCATTTAGCATAAAAAAAATTTATTGAACGTTAAAATGTGTCCAGTGTACAAAAAAAAAACATTTTACAAATGGTCTTAAAGCTAAGGATATAAACATTGCTCCAATTTGATTTATTTCTTAGAGTGTGTTAAACTGAAGATACCGCGATAAAATTTGTTTTTTGCCTTTCGAAAAGCAGCTTTCATTTCCGCCTCGAAGTCAGCGTAGCTGAAATTATCTTGCTCTACGGCAACTGCATTGAAAAGTACGTGTTTTTATTAACACGGTTACCATGAACAAAAGTAAAGTCAGCACTTACGATAGATAAACTCTTTGAAAAGTTTGCACTTATTCACAGCAACCCTGTTATGCCGCGCTTCCCAGTTTATATTCAAAATTTGTTCTTCTGAAAATAATGTAGTGAGACATTGACTAGGCCTCTGGTTTCCTATATATTATTTTATGTATGATATCTGTAATGAGAATCACTTACATTTACGAGGATATATTTAACAAAGTTTCAATTATCTCACCACTTCTTCTTTTGAAAAATCTGTTCTGCATTAACATCTTCTAAAGTCGCATTACAGAAACCTGAAATAGCTTTTTCATTGTTGGTAATTGTACTCATCTTGCGCGCAACCAATCTTCGGAAATACCGTTTACTTATGCCTGCTTTTATTTTTTATAACTTATACTTCAGATTATTAACGTATCAATAAGATTGTTATGCAGACAGAACTTATCTTTATCTCTGTATAATTAAAATACTATGCACTTGCCACTATTGAAAAAAATACTATGCACTTGCCACTTTTATAAGCTATACAAGCAAAACTGTATAAGCACTATATAAGCAAAACATTTTGCACGCACGTGTCTACTCCAAGCAGTGGTAACCGTATACTGCAAAAAACTAAGAAAAACTTGCTATATCATGTTAGCATTGAATTTCCGGGAAGATATGATAGCTTCAAATTTGCTTCAGACTGCTTCCGAAGAAGCACTTTTTTTGAAGCATTTCAGAAACCTGGGTGAAGCACTTCGAATCTGCTTTTTTCCAAAGCACTTCAAATTCTTTCCGCTGGAATATGTATCGAGGATGTTAGTTTTATTCTCCAAATGGTATCGGAAATTAGTGATCAGCGTTTCTGTTATTTTCAAAAAATGAAAACGAACTGTTTTTTTTAAAAAACAACTGTTTTTTAAAACTGTTTGAAAAAAACCAGTTAGAATTAACAAAAAGAAAAAAATTTTCTGCTGTACTACAATTAGAGTTGGGTCGCACTAAGATTTTCACATACTAGGTTTAACTAGTACGAGCACGAAAAAATACCAGTTCCAAATACCTGTTTGAAGTATGTACATATGTACAAACAATGCATACGATTTGCAGTGATGTAATGAAACGGACTGATATGCCCTCCCTCACCCTCCAGACACAACGTTCCAAGCTAGAATGGTGATGGTGCAAGATGACCTTCAATGAATACCGAGTCATTAGTCTGTGCAGCTTGTCCGTAATTTTCCAATGGTCGGGCATTTATTTGGCAAGCCTTTCTGCAATCTAGGGGCCACCTAAAGGAAAACGATCAAATTCAATCAAGTTAATTTGTTATTCATTTTAATATATGCAAAAAAAACACCTCCTTTATTCGTTCGAATGACCAAAGTAAAAAAAACTCTAGCGCACCTGAACCGCTAGAAACACTAATGTTCGAAGAATAGTAGAAGAATCGTGCAGGTTTTGAGTGCATATTCCACCACATGAGCTGCTTATTACGGCCAAACTGTTTCAAATGCCACGTTTTACTTTGGTCTCAAGAATGCATTATAACTCATATGGTAGAAGGTTTCAGATATTACCACTGGCATGAGTTTCAACGTTTATGAGAGCAAAACACGGGTTAATTATATTCGTTATCAGTTGCTTATTTCACATAATTTTGAAAGCAGCATCTCATATAACATCAATGAAGAAAATGCTCAGTGCCTGCAGCACTGTAAATGAAGTTGGTGTTTGGGGCTGCGATCCGAAAAATTTGCAAAACTTTGGGAATTGAAACATCGGTTATTTATTTGCATTGTAAATGTTTCCGGTATAATTTTATTGATACAAAAGTAGCACAACCGACTCGTGCTGGCAACTTTTTGCCAGTATCAAAGCCAAGAATATATCACATCTGCTTCACGTTGTTATATTATATTCGAAGTTATAGGAGTATGAAGAAATTTAGGGTAACCTGCAGCGAGTTTTTTCAAATAATCGAAAGCTTAATATTTGCTGTTTATTGGCACTACAATATCATTACCAATTGAAAATTCTACGATTAAACCGCTTAATAAAGATATTGCAAACAAACACAAAACCAACAACAGCTGGCAACCATATAGTGGCTTTTCAACCAAATTTGGCCTGAATAATGTTTATAATAGGTTCCATAAATTGTATGAAATTCGTATTGATTTCATGACTGCACTGGAAGCTATAGGGCAAAAAGTTTTATTTTCCTGAGAGAATTTTCAAAACCAAAGACACAAAAATTACCGTAGCTGGCAGCACCAATCGAATTTTTCAACCAAATTTCTATCAAATAGAGCTTAGAGTAAGGTTCAGCTACTGTGTCAATTTCATGAAAATCTGGTTACTTATTCACATTTCATAGGGCAAAAAGCAGTTTTTTTCATTTGTAATTTTTCAAGATGGCACCACTGGCACAGAGTTGCCCTGACCTGGTCCTACTTAAGTCCAGACCTGGTCCTACTTAAGTCCAATGTTTTCTGTAAATTTCAATTGTATTTGATTTTTGATTCGTGAGTTCCCGTGAACAGAAGTTTTTGATGCTAAAAATATAGGTTAACTGGGAAAGGGTTACCGTTCTTGTCCGACATGTAATTTCCAAAGTTTTACTTTGAACGTGTAGATAAAGCATAAAATTTGTATACAGACTGGTTTTATTGTAAGAAACGGACATTTTTAGGATATTCGATGGTTTGAATGTTTTCACTTCCAAATTTTTATTTTTTCAAATTTTAGACACCAAAATTATCATAGCTGGCAGTTCCAACCGAACTACCAAACGTGGTTTAAAATAAGATCCAGCTACTGTGTAAATTTCGTCAAAATCGAAGGATTCAATCAGAATTTATAGGGCTAAAAGCAGTTATCTTTTTTAATGATTTTTCAAGATGGCACCACTGGCACAGAATCGCCCGCATTTCAAAATCACTTCTATCAGGCCTGGTCCTATTCAAGACCAATACATGCTGCAAATTTCAATTAATTCTGCTCATTGGATCGTGAGTTTCCGTGAACAGAAGTGTTTGATGCTAAAAATATAGGTAAATTGGGCAAGGGTTACCAGGCGTGCCCGTTGTACCATATCAAATTTTTTTCTTTATCTGTGTAAACAAAGCATGAGATTTACATATGAGTGGCTTTTTTTGAAGAAGCGGCATTTTTTCAAGAGAGACGATGATTTGGAGGTTTTCACTTTCAGTACCTGCCCTAGCTACAGGGTTGCCAGCACGCTCAGTAAAAGCTACACAAATCTTCAACTTAAGAATACCAATAAGTCCTGAAAATTATGTAATGATTGAATAGCTTTGTCAAAAGTTATCGCAATTTAAAAATTTTCAAATTTTTCCGTTCTCTTTTTAGGCACCCAGCGCACATATGGGGTTAAAAAAATCCAAAACATTATCCGATTCACATGCAAAACACGTTCGAAATTTATTTGGTCAACTTTATTTTTGCAAAAATTATTTGTGTACGGAATAATAAGAATATTGAAAATATCACTAAAATGGCCGCCGGCGCCAAAGGGTTAAAGATTATTATTTGTTTCTGAGACCTGGCACTATTCTGCATGTACACCAATGTGTCCTGAAAATTTCAGTTCAATCGAATGGCGCGTTCCTGAGATTTTTTCACTGAAAATTTTTGATGATATATATATATATATATATATATATATATATATATATATATATATATATATATATATATATATATATATATATATATATATATATAGAAATATGAATTTTTGGCCGAAGTGATTTTAATACTAATGTTCTTCTTCGAACATTAGTAAAAATACTAAGATAGGACCAACTAATCCTGTTGTCATCTATATGACTTTTCATCGAGCGATCTTTGATACCAAACTTTTCCTGGTTAATCTAAAACAGTCGGAATTCCACTTCGCCACATTGAAGCATGAAGTTAAACGAAAATTTTATTAAGAAATTATAGAAACCAATTGTTTCGCCTAATAAACATGCACCCACTAGGGGGCCAACCTCTTCTTCCAGGGGCACCTTACCTCCCGCGGTCTCGTAAATTTTACAGCTCCGTTAGGGTTGGAGACACCCTCGTGGCGACCTGCAGTCACAAGGAGGGCGTAAGCACATCCGGAGACGCCAACTGGTGAACCAAAAAGGATCTCAACATTTTCCTCCTTGGCACTTTTAGTGCTACTTTTAGTTTTTCATTTTGCCGTATCTTCGAAACTAGGTCGCTTTTTCCCAGACTTGTATGGAAATTTCGCCCG
>OZ022264.1:220648238-220768238 GCA_963978885.1 Nemotelus pantherinus
AATTTAAAAGCCCTGGTAGTGATGTGCATTATAATTTGATCGAATTTGAGATTCAAATCAAATATCACACTAAGGTCCTTGAAATTGACAGCAACAGTAAGAGAGGAATTTAAAACAGAGCAAGAGAAGATAATATATGTATCTATATGCGTATAACACATTTGGTTACATTTTGCGATATTCAGAGTAAGTGCGTTAGCAATGCTCCAGATAAATCACTCTGATAGATCATTTTGTAACTGATAACAATCGTCTCGATTACTCTCAACATTTTGAAGCTATCAACATACAAAAGACAAGGACAATATGCAGGACGGCAGATCTAATAAACAGCAGTAACAACAAAGGATCAAGAATTCAACCTTGCGAAACTCCTGAGGTAGAAAGAAATGGAGCAGAGGTGCGGAATCAACGGTTTTGATCCGAGCACGATCAACAACAGAAGAGTAGATGACCAGAGATCTACTCTCCTGTAGTTGATCAGGAAAAGAAGATAATAGGCGTGTTTTTTTGCTCCCCTATCTAGCAGAGAACTGAGTATACGCATTGAAAACAACAACACTCCTGTACCAGTGAATTCACTAGTACAGGTATTATATTCCTCATTGGTAGTTCACGTACTGAACTATAGAGTGTGCTGATAGAATAAAGAAAAGCTCATGCGAAGTTACCTTTTTTTCTGTGAGGTGGCTTTGGTTTATTCAAAGTTATGTTGAATGTTTTGGTAGTTAGGAAATTAAAAGTTAAAAGAAGTAATTTTTTTTTTCTATTTTCTATCGATTGTGGTAGTTTATACTCGTTATTTTCTGCCTTTCTTTTCAACTGTCTTTTGCTACCACAGCGAATACAGCAACCTATGTTAGTCTTAGCGAATGCATGCTATTTTATACTAGATCGTTGTTTTTGCGGCATAGTTCTATTCTGTTCTGTATCGGGGCAAAAAACGCACCTAATGATTCATGGAGTCAAAGGCTTTAGATAAATTTATATAAATTACATCTACTTGCTTTTGCTGCCCCAAGGCAGATGGAGCAGCATTCGTGGAAGAAAGTAGGTTTTCCATGTAGCTTTGCCTTTTATGAGCCCATGCTGCACTGAAGCAAGAAAAGATTGGATTGTATATTGTAAACCACCTTTTCAAGCAGTCTACTACAGGAAATTGGACGATAGTTAGAGATACAAACAGTGTCACCAGATTTTTCCATTTTCCGTTTTCCATAGTGATAGGAATATACCCTAAGTAGCACTTAGACTGAAGATTATTTAAAGAAGATCACACAAGATTCTATTTCAATAGGATTTGTGTGGAAAGAGAATAATGTTGCAGAAAAATGAAGAAAGAATTGGGAAAGAGAAGAAGCGGAAAAATGAAGAATTTTGGCAAATAACGAGTACAAACTACCACAATCGATAGAAAATACAAAAAAAAAAAACTAACAGAAAATTACCTCTTTTGACTTGCTACACATTATGAGGACTTTTTCTAATTTTCTAACTACTAAAACAGTCAAGATAACCTTGAAAAAACTAAAGCCACCTTACAGCAAAATAGACAACTTCTCATGAGCTTTTTTACTAATGTTCGAAGAACAATAGTATTAAACTCGTTTCGCCGAAAATTCATATTTCTTTATATATATATATATATATATATATATATATATATATATATATATATATATATATATATATATATATATATATATATATATATATATATATATATATATATATATATATATATATATTAGGGCGGGCCAAATTTTGTGTCGATTAGACCTGCCCCCTAAGATGATTATATGGACAATTCTAAGCAACTTTGCCGAAGGAACCATAGGTCTATCTCGATTTTCGAGTCTCCCACTTTTCAAAAAAAGATTTTTTCCCTATAACATCATTTTGATTCAAAATTCGTTTTTTTATTCATCGTTATATTATCTTTTTTATGTGTATATGGGGGGTTTTTGGGGTCGAGAAATTCATTTCTGATCTTTATTTTTACCTATAACTACCGCCAGAGGGCGTTTCATGCATATTTTAACTATTTTTCGTCTATTTTCCGAGAAAAATTACAAGTTTTTCGGTAAAATTGATCTTTATTTTATTTTTTTCAACAAAAATTCAACTTAAAAAATAAGAACATGTGTAAAAAATAAAAAAAAAAATGAATTTAGTGGAAGAAAAGCGAAATAACTTATTTTTGAAAGTCTTTTTTGCTTTCAAGTCGGGGGTATTTTGCACGGCTTTCTGATGTAACTGCCATAACACTGTGTCGACTCTTTTCTAAAACACGTTTAGAAACGCTAGCCAGCAATTGAACATGTCTTTCCGTTGCTTGTATGTGTACCGGAATTCTTGGATCAGGCAATGGTGGATCATCGCATTCTAAATATTGTTCCAAATGATCATACGGAATGCTATACGTAAACGGTGGTTCGAATAAGACATCATCTCTATTTAAATCAATCATATTCGTATAATCTGTACAATTGAAGTTTATCAAAGGTTTTTGATAAACTCTAAGATGTGCCGGGTCGTACAGATTTCTTCGGTAGTGTAAAATTTTCTTGATTGCGATTTTTCGTGTCTCTTTTTTATCATCAAATAACATCGCTAACAAAATATTTTCGGAATGTGCGTAATATGAATTGTTTTTAATGACATTATTCACAACTCCGCGTAGATTTGTATCCAAATATTGTGTCCAACGAATGAATTTGTAAAATAATACACTACCGAAGACCACCGAATTATAGTACTTGATGTTGAAGTACATCGGCACATACACTTTCATTATGTATGTTGCCAAAATTTTCAAATTCCTTGATAGATTTTCAGTTGACACATACAACCGCAACAATCTATTCGCCTTGGTGAGCCAACGTGAATGTGCTATTGGTCCTGGTTTATTGTGAGATAAATCCGCAGGAACAACACCATTCGAAATTGCATTGGCCATTTTGTATAAGTACTTTGAATCGGTGGATAATTCAAATGGATCTAAATCAGGTGGCATGTTCTCTAGCACGATTATCTCGAATTCATCTACAAGCTGAAAAAAAAGAAATGAGATGAATTAAATTTTACCATTTAATAATGGAAAAAATCGATGAGAAAAATGACAAATGATACATACCGGAAGATTTTCACAAGTTTCAATTTGTTTGCCCAACGTTCCAGTTGTTGTTCGTGGTCCAGTGGTCGATGATCTTTCCAAAGTGTCAAACAAATGACGAAATGGCAGCTCGTTAAAGTGCAGCATGCACACAAACCAATGCAGCGGTCTATTCAAATGCAATTCAAATCGACGCAAAATCCCATTTCTTACGCCAGTATTTGTTGGCTCACCATCACAGCATATGCCGATTAATGCATCGAGAGCAATTTCTTTTTCGACGAAGAATGCATTAAATGTCATCAATTTGTGTTCAGCATCTTCATTTTCGACTTTTGTGTAGCCTATCAATTGAGAATTTGGTTCCTTCAAAACAACTAGATGTGGTTCTTTCACCATCCTTGCATGCAACTTCTCATCGATTTTTTCCATTGTTAAAGCATCATTTTTTCGGCCGTCGAATGAAAATGCTATCAAATTGGATGCATCATACTGCTTACGAAGCAGTTCTTCTCTGCATTTGGCCTTTTCTCGACGCACTTTATTTTTATCCATGATGATAGGATTGCCATGTGCATCTTTTACGTCAATGTCTTGCATAAGAGATGTTGCGAGTGCTGCTGCTATTCTATCAGACACACCAAATCGATCACACATCGCAGCGAAGTTCGAAGCATCGTATCTGGGAGTATACGGTCCTCGTATCATTGGCGGAATATCTTGTGGATTTGAACTTGGCTGATCTGTATCAGTACTTGGTTCATATGCTGAATGGCTCTGTTCAACGCTTGTTGGTATTATTGTTGACGTTGGTGCTGGCTCTTCAACTTCTAGCACGAATTCCGGTATCGTCAATCTTCTGTCATTATTTTGATCTCGCATGAACTCTTTCAAATGATCTGGAATCAATCCACATGAGCATAATTCTGCTTTCAAGTCACATTGACATTTGCCGATGTAAAATAATTCTTTTGTAGATTGCTCGAACGTTCTGAATGAGGCGATATTTGAATGTTTAGTTTCGATTTGATACTTGTCAATCAATGTACCCAATTTTCTAACAACACTTTGTTTGGTTAGAATTTCAACATTAAGTTGACTCCAAATTTCAATCAATTTGTCTGTTACGTGCGGTACGAATGTTTTATACGAAAACATTTTGTTTTGGAGTTTAGCACGTTCGGCCAAGAAAAAAAAACATCTTAAAATATCCTGTTTCGTTGGCAGATCGAGTCCACTCAAATCACAAGATGCACCAAAAACAGCAACATCGTGCGAAGGCAAATGCTTCAAATGACTTTCGGTACTTGTTGATGTTGTTGCGGTTTGAGATGTAGACGGCAATGCATTTGGATCCATTGTATAATTTTACTAAAAACATTTTAAAAAACTGAAATTAGTATATTTCAAAACATTTGGTTCGAATATATTTTTTCCACCTACAAATTGGCATAACTCATATGTGATCAACAGCATTTACTCATATGTCAACCGACATTTCGCCTCTAAGGACCAGTTAATACATTATTCCAACGCACATTATTCCTACATGCTATACATATAAATACATTACAATGTATTACATATTATTTCGTTTCTGAAATATATGTAATACATTGTAATACATTACAATGTATTACATATATTTCAGAAAAAAGTAACCAAGCAAGAGAACAACATCGATGCCTATGTGTATTAAATTACAAAATTTTAACACATACCTTTTAATTCTTTTTGAATTTCACAATTATTCACTGGCAGGAAATTTATAATTCACTTTCACTGAAATGATGCTCAAACACTAATGAACTGAACACTCATAAATGTCATTGTGTTGTGCTCTTTCACAAAATATGTCGGTAATGATATTTTACCGATGTTTTTTTTTAAATAAATGCGTTGTTGACTTGAAAGCAACAACACTTTGTCGCTTTTTTTCTCACTAAATTCATTTTTTTTATTTTTTACACATGTTCTTATTTTTTAATTTGAATTTTCATTGAAAAAAATTAAATAAAGATCAATTTTACCGAAAAACTTGTAATTTTTCTCGGAAAATAGACGAAAAATAGTTAAAATATGCATGAAACGCCCTCTGGTGGTAGTCATAGGTAAAAATAAAGATCAGAAATGAATTTCTCGACCCCAAAAACCCCCCATATACACATAAAAAAGATAATATAACGATGAATAAAAAAACGAATTTTGAATCAAAATGATGTTATAGGGAAAAAATCTTTTTTTGAAAAGTGGGAGACTCGAAAATCAAGATAGACCTATAGTTCCTTCGGCAAAGTTGCTTAGAATTGTCCATATAATCATCTTAGGGGGCAGGTCTAATCGACACAAAATTTGGCCCGCCCTAATATATATATATATATATATATATATATATATATATATATATATATATATATATATATATATATATATCAGTGGCGTATCCAGGGAGGGCCCCCGTGGGCCCGGCCCCTCCCCCCCGAAACCTCGCCGAAGTTTTTTTTTCTTCTGAACTATAACACTGGATACTGAGCTATATTTCGTCTCTGAGCACTTTACTCATATGAAATTATTTATTATTTACTTTACTTATCCGTTTCCTTTTGGGGAAACGCTTCGGTAGAACTGCCGAGTGTGTCATTCGCCTAAGATGTAGCGGTGAGCGTCATTATTAGGTATTTTGTATATTCTATATGTGCACGCTGCGTGCCCGTACTCTGACACTGAGCATGCATACATTCATCTCTCTTTATTTCTTAGCGCGTTCGAGCCGAGCTTGCTCTTGAAAGCTCGCAATCTTTGCCCTTACAATCTCAGTTCAACAAAAAATCATCTACAGCGAACAGCAAGCACGCTGAATTTTGTAAACTGTTTTAAAGTTCAAGCACTATATTGTGTTGCATTGAAGCTCGAAACTCGGGTAACGTATAATAATGAGTGCAAAAAGGAAGACAGAAACACCTCCCATCACCTCTTTCTTCACCAAAGTTCCGAAAAAATGCGATACAGATGCGATCGCGAACCAGTCAGGCATACAAGAGGTACCCAAAAAACTTTCATTTCCTTATTTTTTTGCTTCCTCATGCAGATTTTCATGGCAGTATGTTCAAAATATTTCAAAACGTTCAGAATCAATTTTGAAAAATTTCCGTATGTACTTGTGTGTATGTGTAGCTTACCAGCTCTGAAAACTCAAACCTTTCTCACACAAATAAAAAGATCAATTCCGAATTTTTACTTTAAATTTTAGTTACATTTATACAGCCATTAAGATTTTACATGCTTTTGAATTTCGTCAAAAATATCGGCTTGCACTCTAGCATTTACAATAGGCGCGTTTTTTTGCTCCTCTATCCAGCGGAGAGTAGAATGAGAGTAGAGTAGACGCATTGAAAACAACAACAACACTCCTACACCAGTGAATTCACTGGTGTAGGAGTGTTGTTGTTTTCAATGCGTCTACTCTACTCTCATTCTACTCTCCGCTGGATAGAGGAGCAAAAAAACGCGCCTAATGTTTGTGATATTGGGCTAAATAATTATATACGAATAGGTTAATAGCATTATGAACTTAGTACGAATCAATCCAACCTTTAAAATTTTATAGTATTTTGAAAGTTTGCGATTCAACTATATGTGTATTTTAATTCTCAGCCGATTACGAATGTTTTGAAAGTCAATTTGGGAGAAAGAGAGCTCGTGTCGACAGAGTCTAAAATGAACACGGTTTTGCCACAACCTGGTTCTGATGTGCGAAATAAGCAACTGCCCAATACACCGTAGACATCACAGTCTGCTACGATAAATAAATACGATATCGGGATTTACGCCGAGACTAATCGGCATCTGAAGGATGACAAAAAAGCACAATTATTAAGGAAAACGTGGAAACCAGATGGATCGCTCAAATTCGAGCCGCAATGTATAGCGGGGGAGTTCGTTTCTCCCCCGCTATACATTGCTTCTTCAGCCACAGCTGAAGTGGCTAAAGAAGTTTCGGTGGCTATCTTATTCTGACGTTTTGAAGGGAGCATTATGCAAATGTTGTGTGCTTTTTGGGCCTAACTCTGATCGTGATATCGGCGTCGGCAAAGGTTCCCATCAAGTGGGATCATTAGTACAATCGCCATTTATTAATTGGAAGAGGGCTATTGAAGCATTTGAAAATCATTCACGTCTCAATTTTCATAAAGCTGCGGCAATCGATGCCGCTAACTTTCTCGCTGTATATGATGGGAAGCAAGCCGAAGTTGCTTTTCAATTGAATCAACAAGCGAAAAGAAAATTTTTTGAGAATAGAAAAAAAATGGTTGCCATTGAGGAAACTATTCTTCTCTGTGGACGATAAGAGATAGCACTTAGAGGTCACGTTGATTACGGACGCTTATCACTCAACGAACCAGAACACAACGATGGGAACTTTAGAACCCTTCTACGTTACCGTGCTACAAGTGGCGATAAGATTCTACTAGACCATACCGAGAAATCCCGTAGCAACGCAATGCATACCAGTCCAATTATTCAAAATGAGATCGTTGGACTCATTGCAAAAACCATCCAGCAAGCAATAATAGTTCGAACAGCAAAAGCGAAATTTTTTACTGTTCTTGCCGACGAGACGACTGACCTTCAACGAATAGAACAGTTTTCGCTTTGTGTCAGATACGTCGATTATGACAATATGGCTCTGCGTGAAAATTTTCTGGAGTTTGTTCCAGTTTACGATTTGTCTGGAGTTGGGTTGGCGAAAACCATTAAAGAACGACTTACAGACCTTGGCTTCGATTTGAACGCGATGAGAGGTCAAGGTTATGATGGAGCATCTGCTATGAGAGGAGAATTTCGTGGCGTTAAAGTTATAATTCAAAATGAATATCCGAAGGCAGTATATATAGGCACTGCTCAGCACACTGCATAAACCTCTCCCTCAATAATGCTTCCAAAGTGGTACCTGTCCGTCATTGCTTCTTCGTAATTTTCGAAGTCTGCACTTTCTTCAGAGACTCTGCACGACGTAGTGCGATATTAAAAGAAAAATTAGAAAAGTCTTCTGTCGCTTCTTTCGGGCTTATGAGGTATTGCGAGCAGCATGACGTTGTTGCTCTCTTCGTGGATGCTTTGCCCTTTGTGGTCGAATCGTTGGAAGACTTAGTGGAGACAAAAAAAGACGATGCTGCAAAGGCACAGTTGATTGCGATTTGATTGCGTAGTTGCTCTCATTGTGTGCGAAAAAATGTTAAGTTTAACGCACTCACTCTCAGAATACTTCCAAAGCAAATCACTTGATCTAAGTAGAGCTATGGTGCAAATCGAGCTCGTGGGCCAAAAAGTAACGGATATCAGGGCCAGTGCGGACCAGGTGTTCGCTTAACTTTACAAAAGTGCCTCAGACATTTGTGAGCCTTTAGGAGTAACGCCGTCGATTCAACGACGCAGTGGTACATCCAGATACCGATCTAATCATCCCGCAGATACGCTTGAAGAATTTTACAGACGAATCTTGTTCATACCGTACCTCGATGAACTCGGATCTTCTCTGAGCGAAAGGTTTTTATCCCACAAGAAAAAAGTTATTGGACTCCAGTGTCTCGTACTAGCAAACATGAATACTCGTAAAGCCAGCAATAGAATTCTACAAAGATGATCTGAAGCATTCAAATGAAGCTATTCTTCGGGGGCGAATGGGATATGTGGTCGATGAGATGGACGCATGATCTGCAAGAGATATCGAAGTGTGCAATTAGCGCACTGAAACTGTGCGATAATGAAGTCTTTCCGAACGTGCATATCCTGCTTACACTCTTAGCGACCCTTCCTGTCTCCACGGCATCTGTGGAGCGCAGTTTTTCAACGTTAAAGCGCGTGAAGACTTATGTGCGCAACCGAACAAGTGAGGAGCGTCTTACAGGTTTGGCTCTCATGACTATACATCGGAATATACCAGCTAGTCCTGAATCCATTATTGATATGTTTGCTAAGAAGTCACGTAGAATGGTTTTGTTGTTTTGTTTATTATATTGTTTTTTTTTTCTTTACATAATTTCATACAATTGTTATTTCTTTAGTGCTTAATTTTACATTATGCATATCGTGATTTGAAATGCCAAAATAATTCCATTGTTTGTTGATGTGTCGTCGTAGCAAATTGAAAAACTTTTGTTTTATTGGTTAACTATAGAGCCAATTTCGCGTTGCATTGTAAAAAATGAGGTTTTAGTTGATAAACAGAGAATGTAAAATAAAGATACTTTTCGAAAAAGCCAAAAATTCAGCCTTTTGAACAGCTTATATTGCAAATTTCTTGTAAAATACTAGCTATGTCATATCTTGATCATATTTCGGTAGAATGCATTTATTTTGTATTGGTTCTTATTGTCTATTACCTAGTTAAAGCATATGTGTGTTTTTGACTGATAGGTTAAAATACGTGTTCCTAAAGAATCACAAAATATTACACATGAGCGTTGGTGTAGTAAAATCTATGATTGATTGAATGATTGATTTGCTGATTATATGAAAACTGTATTCGTAATAC
Source organism: Nemotelus pantherinus (assembly GCA_963978885.1). Classification (NCBI taxonomy): domain Eukaryota; kingdom Metazoa; phylum Arthropoda; class Insecta; order Diptera; family Stratiomyidae; genus Nemotelus; species Nemotelus pantherinus. The sequence continues at coordinate 220,657,889 of OZ022264.1, forward strand.
ATTCTAGGAATGAATAAACGTCAAGAATAGAAATAACATCTAACAACGCTCAAAAGTGTGATATGTGAACGTGCTCGGAATTCGTGGTGGCATCTTATTACACATAATCTTGTGGGTCAGAAAATCCTGGCAAACATTCATCTTCAAATTCAGGTAATCCTTCAGATATAGATCTGCTCATGATTTCAAGGGGAAAACTGTTTGGGGTGTATTGTTTTTATAGTAAAGCTTCCTACTATTTGCAGATTTACCGGTTTGCAATTTGGTTATCGAAAATCATATGCTAGTTATATATTGCTGTTAATTCAAAAATTGGTTCAAATACACATACATATGTAAGTCAATCCTAAAACTAATAGTTTTTTGTTTTGTATGGCTGATTTAAGATCGGTGGAGCGTTGTGATTTGGTATTTTTGTAAATTTTTTCGTTTTATTAAAAAAGGAAACTGCATTTATATATGTACATTCATGAAGCAACAAGAAAAAAGACTGACTTTATTACAAATTTATGTCGTTAGTATAACTCATAAGAAATGATGATATTTATCAAAAATTTAATAAAGCGTACGTGAGATACGATTTTTTAGTTGTGCAATACGGGCCGTAAAATATTTTTAATTTAAAATATATTCACGAAAAAATTCATCCAGTTTGATATAATTTGTTAGAAGTCAACTGTTAGTAGAGAATAGTAAAATTTTGCGGTTAGAATATTTGTGAACTTTTCACATAGTAATCACAACAAATATATAAAACTTAACAATGCATGTCGAGTGCTAACGTGGGCACATTATATGATAAAAATACAATGACATCCATTACGTTCTCTCATATCAAGAGCCCATCAACCAACAGGATGTGGGCGAAACGCTAGCGATTGCTATAAAAGTAGCGTAAGTACTCTACTGCTTTTTTCGTTAGCCTGGCACATACATATGATTTACGTACACATATGTATACTCGAAAGTGTAGGAAAAAATGAAAACATGCTACGAGATGTTTGAGTTTACTTACTCATTCTTGTTAGCATGATGGACAGGCACTTAATATATAAATTTCTTTTGTGTTTACAATGATTAGAGGCTATATCTTGTGGTCTTTTTGCTTTATATACAATAATGTATTATAATAGATGATAGTTTTACAGACGTCAATTCATCGATTTCTTATCAAGATTTTCGCTATTATTGTTTTTGACAGCCATGTGATGTTCGGTGGCTCGAAAGCTATTTACAACGACAAACATACTGGAGTCGACGATGATACTAGGGTCAAATGGTATGTTTTTAGCATAAAAACAAATTAACCTGTTTTGTTATAAGTAGTTATCAAAAATTAATATTTCAGATTCAAAAGTAGAGTAGGTTTTATCTAAAGTCATTTTTGAGTATGGGATTAGAATTATTTTAAATCTCATTCACAACCAATGTTTACTAGTGTCAAGTGATAAATTCCAAGACTCATAGGTTCAGAACTCATAATAATTTAGTCAACAATAGCAGGTATAATCTAATCTTGCAAACCAATTTCCAATACAAGCTAAACTAAATGTCAATCTACTGTGCAATATAGATCATGCTCAAACTCTTGTATATTAAAGTAATTTCACAGAACAAGTCACCAATAGTATGATTTCTTGTAAAAATACAACTTCTTGCAGACGTTCATGTCACTCTAATAATATTTCAGTGTTCCGTATGCATTCCTATTGCCTAGAAGCTCATTTATATTTTTCAATTTCATTGAAATCCCCTGAGAGCTATATTCGCACGCTATTCAGTTCAGAATGGTGAACTTTTTTTAACCTATCTAATGGACTGGGTAAGTTATTGAAGCGTTTACTATTGACATGCTAATGATCGATATGTACAATGGATGGAAGCGACAGGCTACGAATCGACATTTATTGCTCTACAAAATGAAATCAGCAATCAGTTGTGGTGTGTTTGTTCAAACACATCACATCAGACGTGATATGTTTGCTCACTGTAATGGAGGAGATTTGTGTAGTTTTTTTCTATATCTTTGTTTATTGGTTTTGATTATTGACAGTTTTTATGAGTATGTTGATTATATTTTCTTATTGATGCATATTTACTGTAAGATCGTACGTGAACACTTAAATCAGACCCACGTTGGGCGTTAAAAATGTGTACGGCATAGGAAGCAAAAATACAGTCAATGTTCAATATTTCAAAATGCTCTACGTTTTGATTCATTCGATAAACCTAACTAAAACCTAATATTTTCGAAAAGCTATCCTTTACTCATATAACAAACGTCTAGTTATGTCTAAGAGTAACGACAATAAGTTTCAATGAAGGCCAAGTTGTTTGAATTATCACATATTGTGAAGGTAGCAGACTGTTAATAAAAATTTAAAGCATAGAAGCACGTACAACCAGCCAATGTGAATGACGAAAACATAGGACAATTTATTGGCACATTCCTTTTTTTTCATACATATATTTATTGTATTATAGGTAAATCATGTCCTGCTATGTCAAATTATTTCGTTCAAATTCTGCGTCGAAAATGCAGAACAGTTTGGAAAGAGCTCGAATCAGTGCTCGAATTAGTTTAACTGCCGTCAGTTTTCTGAATATATCCTAAAGCCTTCGATGTTGAGCTTAGGAACTTCCAAAGATGATTTGCTTCGATTGACAACTTCTCTGTTACCACAGAAGGCGCTCCACAAGTTTCTCCTCGCATTACGCTTGACATATTTATACGCTTTTAATTTTGTTTAATACATTGTCCACTCATTGAAAGTTTTTTGTTTAACTATTTCCTGCATTCACTCCGTCGGTTGGCAATTCCTACATTTATCCAAGGAGGCTTCCGATTTCCACTGGGTTTGGGTGGGTTTCACTAACGTACACTCAGTACATTAAAACATTTAATTTTTTCCTATAAGAAAAAAAACACGTACTAATCTTTGAGCTCGTTAGAAACATAAGTAGCTCAAATAATCTTATTGGTCTTAACAATGCTTAGATAACATAAAATAAAAGTACTTGTCATAATAACTCCAAATTAACTTGTGAATTCAATGATTTTAAAAGGGAATTCAGTTTCAGAAAGCTGTATTCACCTTTAACTATTTTTATTTTTTTTTATTTTTATTTATTCATCAAACAAGGTACAAAATCAAATATAAAATAATAAATTAAAAAATAAAATGGAAAGTAAAAAGTAAAAACAAACAAGTTAAATAAGTAACAAACAAATGAAAAAAGTAACAAATACATTAATAAAAGCAATTGGTTTTGGGTATTGAAGATGACTTTGATATCATGTGCAGTAATAACGAGAGTTTATATTAATAAACATTAAAAATGAACAATTAAAAATAAATGAAAGAATATATATATGAAAAAATAGCGAAATATATATTGGTACCAAACACGATCAAATGGAATAAAATCATGCCAATAGCTCCAAACTTTTGCCTAAAGTCTCGTCTTTTAAAGGCATTCAGCATCTTTACGGATGCTTGTTTGAGAATTCGTTCACATTCATTGCACAATGTAGTTCTTATAGGCTTATTACAGGCTTGGAGTTTGGTTTTACTGTGCTTACAGCTGGAAATCATTTTAATCAGAACAGAGAAGAAAGCTTTATTAGCTTGGTTTTATTTTGTTGTCAACTTTGCACCTTAGTGCCTCATTTCGTAGTCAAATTTGTTACGAGCTATATTTTGCCTATTGGAACTCCTTTTTCCTGTTTAGTTCAAGATTATCGCTTTAGTCGGGGATATATGGAGGCCTACTACTTTTGTTTTGTTTGTTTTGCTTTGTTTTGCAGGTTCAGTAGGAGGTCTGTAGCGAATATCGAAAGACGCGAGAAGATGCTAATCTCATCAGCTTGCTTATCACGTAAGAGCTAAGAGCTAAGTTGAACAAAAGAGGAGCAGCCCAACATCTAACTTTAGTTCGACATTCGTGTCAAATGTCATTCTGACTTTTTTAATTTTGTTCTGGTGGACTAGTTTTGTTATGAGGCCGAGGTACAGCATGATTTTATGGAGTAATTTTCAGTCTACACTATAATTAGTCCAGTAGATTTATGTTTTCTTAAGATTTGAAGGATGATTGATAAACACCAACTCAACTGGTCAACTGGTCTGTTGAGATGCTCTGCGAGACCTTCTCTTATTCCAACTTCCACGACTAGACGTCATCAATCCTTTTCCATTCGCACTTACAAGTTTCTGAATCGCTTCCTTAGCTTTCTTTCTACTTTTAACCACAATAGCCTTTCCGTTCCTATCCTTTTAGCTTCATACCACTAGTACTAGCTTTCCTTGCGTTTGTTTTTCTGAGCCTTTTGTGACTCTGGCTGCATGTCGGAGACATGCAGCCAGAGCCAAATAAAAGTAAAGAGCCAAAATAAAGTGTCAATATCAAGCAGTCATGGAAGGCTGTCTCTAGATTACTGGGTGTGGTGGTTTACCGCCATTCCCACTCCAAGTTCCCCGAAGGGCCTCTACCCCTCTATGTGTACACCATTTCTCCTACTTGTTTTTGTTCTGGGCCTGACAATTTTTCGGGGTTCGGACTAAGCTGTTGACGGTTTACTTGGGGTCGGCACAGTGCTGTCACCACATCTCTTCACTTTGGCCAAACTTACGGAAATTGTAGGAGCTGGAACAAATAGAAAACTCGTAATTTGCATCTCCAGTTGCCATCCAGGGGTTGACTTGTGAGGGCAAAGACAGTCCTTGATGTGAGGAGTTTCTCTTCAGGAAGTGACTCAAATATATTTTATTTAATAGTAGCATACCAGTCATTTTCCTTTGACAAAAATTCCCCACAGTTAGTATCCCTGAAAATTTCTTTACGAATAGAATAAGTAAAGTATGTATACAACTTCTGTACAGTTCTTCTAGTAGTTCCTATACGATTGAGTTTTTTTTTCAATTTTTTTTCGAATACGAAATACAAGTACTAACATACTTCAGTAATTTTTCCATCGTATTTTGTAACTGTTTTTTTGCGGATAGGGCGCATGATTAATTTGTGTCAGACCTGCGATATTCGCTGTTGTTCCAAAACTCAATCAGTCAGCAGTGGCCAAGTAACATCTATCAGCTACTTAGATATTTTCAGATGAATTTTTCATATGGTTTGGATTAAAACGAATTGTTGCTTAAAACGGGAGTAAAGCTCAAAACCCATTTATTTCAATTCAAAAGAGAAAAGTTGTCCTTGTGTATTCCTTTGGCAAGAAAAGTGATCAGAAATCTTTGAATTTTGTCTTGAAATTTCTAGTAAATATTTTCTAATAAACAATAACAAAATTCAATAACAAAATATACGAAAAATTTATGAAAACAAATAAAAAAAATTTAAAACTTGTTTGAAGCTGGAAACTCCTATCATATGCCAAACAAAAATTATACCAGTTTACAAACTTATTCGACTGCTCGAAAAAATGTGCCACTGCATTGAAACATTGCTAATAAATGTACTTTTATTTTATAAGTGCATAATTTATAGGGCAAAAACTGTTTTCCAAGTAAAAGTAACTTCATAAACCTCTAAGCATTTACCGTAAGCTAAACAGTACTCGACTGCAATGCGTTCCCTTTTCCGTGACACAAAACCGTAATGTATTCGAGTGAGTACAGTTTGCAGACACACGAACGTTTCATGTGGGAACGAAAGGCAACCGATCCGAGAGTTTTCCCGGTGAGCAAATTTATGCAAATTTCACTTGAGCCCAGGTTTCATCCAACAGGAGTAGAGGCTTGATTTGACTTTTCTGCAATGGAAAATTTCGCATTCAAATCAGAACCCCTTCATAATTAAATATGTACTTGTAAGTGAAATCACAGTTGGTTATTAATTGAATGGGAATTGCATTCGCTGCGAAATTTCAATGATTAAATACTTCATTTTGTATATTGAATCTTTACGAGTGAATAAAACTTTTTCGTGGATATTTTCGAGATGCGATAAGGAACTTTTGGTTAATTCTAGAACTTGAGATTAATTGAAATAATGTAATTAGCTTATAGGAAATGTGAAGTAAAGCCCAGTTTGAAGCATTCTGGATTATGGAAATTATAAGGCTACCACAAAATATGGTGTTTGCTTAAGTTCGCATTAAAAGGGGCTGTAATCAGTTAAAAGTCGTGGGGCATCGAGGCTGAGGAGGTTGTTTTTATTAAAAATGGCTGCGCTAAATGGTTACTCTGCTGTGACCAGTGTTGCCACGAAAAAAAATATTTGAGGACCAACATTTTAGAAAAAAAGATCCAAAGGGGACCAACCAAGATAAAGTGCAAAAAAAGTCTTTATTTCGTTTCAAAATACTGCAAATGTAAAGTTTTTCGATTATATTATACTTAAAGTAGATATATATGCATGTGCATCTTAAAAAGATTTCAAAGCTCTCTTTTACGAGAAAGGAGCAGTCTTATACAGTAGAATCGGTCTATACGGCATAAACACATCAAAATGACTTTTTCAAATTAAAACAATTTTTCAAGAAAATATGAATCTTTTGACACGTAATTCAATGAAATCCCAAAGAAATTAACGGAGTTTTAAATATGCGCCCTGAAAACTAAAATTTTATTTTTTTACTTCAAAAGGACATACATACATGAAAAAAATCCAAATTTAAATCAAATTTCAAAATTGTCTTCGATTGCCATATTTTTAATTCATACTCTCATTTCGTTAGAAAATTTACTAACTTTTTAAACACATTATACACTAAATAGTGAGTTAGTTACTCATTATATGCAAAAAATTAGTCATTATATCAAAATACTGAAAATATAAATCTTTTCACTATGTTGATTCAGGAACTAGCCACATATATGCATAAATATTTATATTTGTGTAAGTGAATCAAATTATGAAAATCTTTTTAGGCAAATATTTCGTCAACAAAATATCACTTTTCTGTAATTATCACACGTATAATTCAATAAAGTGCATAGAACGGAACGGAATGTTAAATATGTGTACTGAAAATTAATAATTTTTGTATTTTTTGATGCTTTAGTAGTAGATTGACATGTATACTAACAAATTAAAGTGAAATGAAACAGGAAACAAATTGAAGTGAAACGTGAAACATGCAATCGAATTTTTGCTTTAAACGAGCGCACGCAGCACAGGTAGCTCTCCTTTTTTGATTTAAAATGAAACAAAGTTCAAAATTATCGATGAAAGCAGAGATTAGGGATTTTATTTGTAGATTTGGTTAGGATAGTTAAACGTTGATTGAAATGAAAGCAAAGTGCATTGCTGATATATGCGAACGGGACCAAAACCTGATGGTTTTCGCAAGAAAGGGACCAAACGACCAATATTAAAAACTTAATGTAAAAGGGACCAAAAATGGTCCCAATGGACCAAAGTGGCAACGCTGGCTGTGACATCAGTAATAACCCCCAGCCAGGTAGTGTCGAAACTGAGTGAACGACTGTTACCCACCCCATCTAAAAGGGAGGTCGACTTCCGGTTAGGTGCATTTGCGTCCCGGGAAGCTCATCGGGGATGGGCGTGGGTGCCACTCACTTCTCCAAAAGGTGAACCTAGAGCCGTTGAGTGAGGTGCGTCTCTATTCAACTCTAACCCCGGTATGCTGAAGAGAAGTAGATAAATTAGTAACCATTATTATATCCACTTCGCAATTATAATTGGTGAATCTTACAACTATAAAATAAATTTTCAAAAACTGAGCTTTAAATGCTGCCGAAAATATAAGTATAGACAATATATGTTAAAAATCGGTGTCGATTTCACTGAAAGTGAACCTTTTTTTATGCGCAACAAATGGTAGAAAATAAAAATTTTAATTTGTATTATTTTCCCTACCAGATACAGTAATGTAATGGCGAGAGTGACGACAACAGTTAACAACCAAGACCGCTTTTATACTGTATTTCTTTGCTAACAGCTAACAACTTTCATTTATTCATTGTGCTATTTATTATTATTATTGTAAATTTAGGAAAGCAATGCTTGTATTGTATTTTGATGTGTGCGTTTTTGTGATTTAACAAACTATATAGTATTATAAAAATTTGGTAATGCCATTGAAATGTACGAAAGTGATGACTACACCTCGTCGATAACATTTCAGATACATTTAAGCTCACTTATTGTAGCCCTCTTAGCGCTGACCAAAAGTGCTCAATAGCACTTATATTCTCTTTATCCAGCATTTGGTTGAATATTGCAAATGCCTCGAAAATTGTCATAGCTGCAAAAAAAACCTACTTGAATAATTAGAGCGTGATTGTATAAGTGGGTTATTTTTTTTTATTTAGTCAATAGCATATAAGACTTGGATCTTATGACTTGTGGTATGGCATGACATTTATGAAAATGAAGTCGTTTCATGTACAATGACGCGTTCAAGTTACTGATTATTGAATGTTTCAAAAAATCAATGAACTTGTTTAGCCAAAGGCAAAAGAAGAAAAAATATAATCAAAACGGTCGTTCACTAAAGCATATTAATTTGTTTAGTGAATGTTTTGCTCAAAACCCAGAAATGTCCATAGGTCAACGTTCATAAAGAGTTAAACTTAGTGACTATACAACATGGCTAATTTTTCAAAAAGATTTAACTGTAAAGCCGCATACAATGCAAATAACACAGGAACTAATACTACTTGATCACTGGAAAACGCGTGCCCTTGCCTATTGAATCATCAATCACTATAAGTAAACGATTACGGTCAATCCCCAGAAGGAAGAGGTGCAAGTCGAGAAGGTTGGCGTAGCCAGTGCTAAAAATGCTGCAGAACAATCTGCATCAAAATAAGTTGACCTCGGCCGAACTACTGCTGAAACTCCACGATCCTCCACGAACCTCCATGAACGTTTAGGAACATTGGGTCCCTGCAGAGGGTTAGGTTGCAGAACTGGGGTCACGGCATTTCCCCACCGCAGTAGAAAGAATAAGAAAGGCTATGCTGGTGATCTGACAGTTGTGGCAAGTGAAGGGGACATCCGCCTGCCTGGCACACGATTGAACTACTCCACCGGAAGAGACACCACAAAGGCGTTCAGCAGGGTAAAGTTGTTGCTCTTGGGGGCGGATGCCGACATGCAAAACAGCAGCTGGAGCAGCATGGGCATCAACGATAGAGGTGAATCTTTACTCAGTTTTATTATTAACTATAATTAAGTCGTAACCAATTGAGGAAATATCCCTACTTACAGAGGATTTCTTACCAAAAACTTGCTATGCATCACTCTACACAATGGTTCCAATGAGCAACTAATAGAGAATTGGAGGATTCTTGCAGGCTCATCATTCTCTGATCACAGTTACATCAGTTACAGTCTAAAAATCAACTGAGCTCGTACTTCTTGACCGTTTGGCAATCCTAGAAATACAAACTGGGAGAGCTTCAAACGGGATGTGACCAATGGTTTAGACCCTTCTGGCCGGATTGATTTGGAGGTTTCAGTTAACACAATCACTGGTAAACTCATGAAACAATTTGAATAATCGTGTCATTTAACCTGTCTTAAGCGTAGCCCTAAGCCTCTCTGGTTGAACAGAGATCTGAATGGCCGCAGAAGATCTGTAAAATAACTGTTCAAAATAACCAAAGCTGGTGATTACAAAGAATATTGCGACGAATACATGGACATTTTAGGTTTTATAAATCGGAAATAAGGAAAGCTAGATGGAGCTTCTAGAAGGAACTGTGCGGGGAAATTGAAACGATTTCAGAAACAGCGAGTCTTAGAAATCTGCTGACACACCTAGCCTGGTATGTAAGTGAGATGGAGAATGAACACGTGACACTAGTAAATACTAATCCTAGTAAATAGATCCTAGTAGATCCTAGTAAATACTAATTTCCCTCGCTGTCTTTCTGTCATCCTTTTCACTGGTGAGTAGGTGTCCGATCTTCATGACATTGAAGGTATTGACGAAGTTGTGGCCAAAAAGAAGCTAACATAGTCTGCGCAATTGACACTTTCAAGCCCGTCAAGTTCATAGGTCTGTATAGAATTCTGGCGGCCAGGCTGCAAAAAACATTAATGATCACCGTTTCAAGTCTAATATAAATTTACAAAGATTATCTAGTGTTAGCTCATGTAATCATTATATAGGTTAAGCTGTACTGATCCATTGTGATACCAAATAAATGGACCAGGAGAAAGAAAGTTCAGTCCAAGCGGCCATCGAAGGCCCCGGACTTTTTCACGAGCTGAAGGATGTCCTTCAGTTTTTGCTCCGCCACGTGCGAGAGATCCACCAGCCTGGGCTCACCAAAGCTGTACCAGAATCGGGAAGTGACACAGGAGATGCTGGATTGTTTCTTAGACGCCCGACTCTTGACACATTCTATAGGTGTCGTTGGTTAGGAGTCCCATTTTCATAGCACGTGCTAGACAATGGTCAGTAAAGATGCCAACCAGCTGCTTGCATTCAGTCCGCATTATTTCGAGGAGGTTTTAAGTCGCTGCAAGGTGGCCCGGTAGCTCTGCTCACTAAGGCATCAGGCCGAAAAGCGGCGTGCTACGGGGCCTGCGGGTACGAGCCCCGCCAGTGCCATGGCTCTAAGTGTGAATGCGTGTGATTGTCTATGAGGGTGGCAAATGGGCCCAAACTGGTGGCCTAATGCTGGCCGCATTCACAACAGCCCTCTTCACTAAACTAACCTAACCTAGTCGCTGCGAGATTTTATGAACCCCACATAATTTTTGCTACCCTGCAGGTATGAATCGCGCCCCATCTGCAGGTCACACCTTGCATCATATTGGAATCGATTGAGTACTTAATCATTTCGATAGAAATTGGATGTATACCGATCCTGACAGGCAAAGACTAGCCCCATTCTTGGTTAAGGCATCCACCCTCTTATATCAATCAATGCCCTTCTGACCGGGAACCCAGAAGGTTCTGATTCTTTTGCTGTTACCAGTCTATTTAAGGCTTGAATGCAGTCGAGTACACACTTCGATCTGTATGTGTGCTTTTACAGCGGCTTGACTTACCGTAAAGATATTTATTTCCTCATTTGCAGTATCTTTGGCTTATACTAGATCTGCGGCTTCACGTATCGGAAAATCCTCCGCCTGAAAAATACTATAGTGATAAAGAAGCCTGAAAGCTGCTTTCATAGATGCATCTGCAAAATATGCTGCAACAGCCTTTCCTACAGCTGTTTTAGAGCCGTCAGTGTAAATGCTAAGAGCTGCTGCACCCGTAGCTGCTGCACCCGTTTGCTGATTCTATTCCTGCCCATCTCCCCAAAGTCACCCGATATCCCCGGTAGTAGCACAGAGCGGGAGCCAAGTAGTCATTAGTTCCTGCGTATCCGCGCTCAATGCTGCTGTGGTCGAAGGATCTTGATTCGAAACGTCCTGGTTCCAGAGCGTGAGAACAGCGCTTAGACCCCACGTTTTACTAAGCACCTCTTGCTGGCATATATCGCGTTGCTTGTCCGCTTAACTCTATCCTCTGAATTCGCCTTCCATATGAACTCGCTGTCCAGAATAAGACCCAAAGGCTTTGTTTGTGACTTGAGACTTAACCTGGTGCCACCCACACTGTTAGGGTTTAAATCCGGATTTTTGTTCTTCTTTGTGAAGAGTACAAGATTCGTCTTGTCGGGGTTGATGCCAAGGTCCACGGCATTAGCCCAGGAAAGAAGTCAGGCTAATTGATCTGCAGCTCTTCGGATACGCTTGGTAGACTTTACCTGACTTCGGTAAAAATACAATCTTAGCGGTCCTATGCAGACAATTTAGCCTGACTTCCTTGCTTCTTAAAATTTTCAACAGATGACACATCAACCAAAGACTTGGACCTTTAGCTCTATTAAGAGCCCAAAACGTGTACATGAATCAAAAATTTTCTAGGACGGCTCTCCCTAGGGAAGTCTTTGAAATAAAAAAGGCATTCCATTTCACAGAGTTCACTTTGAGGGGGTTTTCTAGGTATTGATGGTTCTTTTAACAAAGTACATAGCACAGTCATTATAGAGAGCCTCCACGCAACCAACACCCATCTCGCTGTTTATAGTTAGATAAGCAACATGCTTAAGCGAAGGCTCATAGTACTGGAGTAGAGAAGAGCGCACATCATGACGAAGGTCCAAAGAAGCACACCGCAAGGATTGTTTCTGTCTGCCCCCTTGTGAACCCTGGTAATAAAATTAAATTTTAAAGAGGTTGGAAAGCAAGGAAATTTGGAAATTTGGTTTGCTGATGACACTCATAGGCGCGCCGTAGGGGGGGGGGGGCAGGGGGGGCCGGGTCCCCCCCAGACCCTAGGTTGGCCCCTCCCAGAAAAAGAAATGTTTCCAACAGCAGACACTTAAGTTTTCGCCTCTTAGGTTTTTGTGGTCACAGCAAGAGCTGTGTAGTGCAGTAGTGTAAGCCTATACCAACTTACACTTCTTATAACATAGAGACTGTGTTACTTGCGGTATTAATTACGATGGTATGAGTCTTATTTCGAGATATGGATGGCAATATTTAATTTGGACAAGTTATACGTTAAGAAAAAAACGAAAAGCGCCTCGCCAATCATCTTTTTTTGCTAAGATTATCTGTTCATTCCTACTAGGCAATATACAGGTATTTAGATAAGAACACTTTTATAAACTGGCGTTTTAAGCAATTATGTTTTTCACAAAACATAGTCTTAGTATTAAAATGGTAAGCAATAAGGTAATTAACGTAGAATACAATTTTCGAAGTCATTTGGAGAATAAAAATGTTATCCCTGCCACTTTTATGCTACACTGAAAGAAAAACTCTTGGTTGGTTAAGAATAGTCTTAATAGTATTGCAACGATTCATTCAAAATCGTTAAACGAATTACGAAAAATAGTTATTTTTACTATGTTAATATAGTTAATTTAACGATATAAAAGTAGTTGGCTCTGGTTATACAAAAAATGTCGCAACGTTCATGAAATCAACTGTTTTAATTGTTTCATAACCACGCAAAATAGTTGATCAATAGAAAAATATTCATCAATTCACTCAAAACTTCAACGTTTCGAATTATCAACAGTTTTTATGGTACTTAAACTACTTTGCAATAGTTGATTTCAACAAACGTAATTCAGTGAGCAACGTCTTTGGAATTATTCTACGCAAAGTAGAATGGTTTCAACATTTGGACGTTTTTCATGCTCCGAATGAAATTTTTTTTTTGTTTATCAACCACGCGTCATGGTGCATAAAAGTAATCAACCATTTTCTTATGGTTGTTTTAACTATAGCCCTAGTTGATGCAAAAACAACTAAGGAAAACTGTTGATTTTCCATACTCCTCATACTCATACTCCTATTCTATAATAGAAGTTTCATATGCTACATGGCAAAATTGTGTTCGGTTTGCTGTTCGATATAATTCATATTCATGTTATGCTGTGAAGCCTTTATATTACGTTGTATGACGCTTTTGATGCAGTTGATGCTGTAAACACATAACAGCGGCATTGCGGCAGCGGCGCCACAGAGGGAGGCGTGAATGCCGCGAATTTGGTAAATCACAATGCAGCGACAATGTCGCTGTCAATGCAACCAAGGCACCAACCAAATTAATTTTTGTTTCATTCATTCATTTTATCAACAATTTTCATAGTAAGCGAACCATTCTACAATTGTTAAATTCAACAAACATAATTCCACACTACATACTATAGTCATTTACTATTTCGTACTATGTATATTGATGGAATACCATTGTTTGTGGTTGCTTACTTTTTTTGTACCACGGACGTTGTTTATCAACCACGCGTCATGGTGCATAAAAGTAATCGACTATTTTTTTATGGTTGTTTTAACTATATCCCGTAGTTGACGCAAAAACAACTAAGGAAAATTGTTGATTTTACCAAGATTTTTCTTTCAGTGTATCTATGACCTAATTGGCTTACACTCAGGTTAAGTGCGTGTGAATTTCATTACAATTTGATAACTGCATCGGAAGTTAAAAGGCATAGCACTTCAACATCTATACTACCCTTACGATTTTAGCGCCCTTCCTCCTTATGAGTTTCGACTGGGTCACCTAAACTTATTGCCACTTGCATCCAGAAGAAAGATGATTTCGGCCTGCTTCACATTTGACGTCATTAGAGGCGTTATCAGAGCTCCTCAATAATAAAATGGTGTTAAATAACCCTGGTGTTAAATAACCCTCGTCTGTAAGGAGCACCAGGTCCTCTCGTTTTCTTAAGAAATATCCACTTTCCACTACTTACGCAGCTAATGAGCCGATAAGTAGATGCTGCAGAATATTCAATAGCATAAGTAATCTGTATTCCCCAACGGTCTCAAAATTATCCTTCAAATCTTCTCTTTTCCAAGCCATCCGCAACTCCTTATGTTAAGCTATTTGTCAATGTTTTATATATTCGTCATTTATTTATTATTATTGATTTATTTGTTAATTATTTGATTTATTTAATTTGTTTGTTTCGTATTACTTTTATATACCCATATTAAGTTTTCGATTTTCTATTTTGCTTTGTATTGTTTAAATAACTTGTACCTTGCTTGGTTAATGAATAAAATAAAAAAAATAAATAAAATGATTTCACCGAGCGTTTTTTCATAGTGACATAGCCGCCACATGGTTCTTATCATATTCATTGAACTTTTGTCAAACCTGCATCTACTCAAGACCAGTATATTCTATGAATTTTATCCGGTTGCGAGATACCGTAAACGCAAGTTCCAGGTGCTTAAAATATAAATAATTCGGTGCGATTTTTGTGCGATTGGGAATTTTACAAGTTTAGATTTTACTGTATAAATATAGTATCAAATTCATCAATAATTTGCATTTTATTCTAACAGCCGTGTGAAAGATTTGAGTTTACGTACTTATGGTAGCTACAAAGTTGCCCAGACATTATTTAAAAACGACAGAAACTTATTTTTTATGCCCATTGATCTGATGACTCAGTGTGAAGTTATCACAATGCGAAATTTTCCATAGAATTTCCATTGTCGCCAAAATACACCAAAATTTCAGCTCGACCAAACTTCACGATCTGGATAAATTATCCGGATAGTAAAATTCATGCACAATGCGAAAACTCTAATAGTACTTGGAAGACAGTAAATGATATGGTGCTTGAACAGTCTTGGAATATTGTCAAGATGAGCCGAAATTATTTGGAAAAGGTTATCGACCTTACGACGTGCCTCAGTCGCCAAAGACGTGCTTTCAGAGGACATGATGAAAGTAGTGCCAGTGATAACCATGATTTTTTTTTGAATTTTGTGCATTATTCGCAAAGCATGATTCACCTTATAAATAATTTTAAAAACAAAGTTGCGAGCTACTGTAGTGGCAAAGCACAAAATGAATTGATGAAAAAAATTGCTGAAATCGTTCGCGAGGACAATACAGCTGAAATAAAAGATTGCGGACTGATATCCATTATGGCAAACGAAGCAAGGGTCCACAAAAGGAACAACTCTCCATGGTTGTCAGATTTGCTAAAGAGCTAGCAGTCGAAGCAAGGTTCTCAAGCTTTGTAGACAGTGCAGGAGCTAGAAATGCCTCGTATTTAGTAGACATAATTTTGAGCCGGTTAAACAGCTACGGACTTGGCAAAATGCATGTTGTTGGACAGTCTTATGATGGTCCTAGTGTCATGTCAGGACAAAAAAATGGTGTACAAATCTAAATTAAGATGAAACACCCTGCAGCCACATTTGTACACTGTCTAGCTCATAAAATTATCCTGGTTGTGATGGACACATTTTTCACAATCGAAACGTGTCCGTCCTTTTTCAATGCCATCGAATCCCTTTACCTACACTTTTCGAAGCCATCTTAACACGAATTGTTGAAGCAGCTTGAAGAGGCAGTTGGTCTAAACACAAGGCATGGAATGAGAAGTTTAAGCTCGACTCGTTAGTCAACGAGATTTCACAATTGGAAATATGTGATCGATAGCTATGGGACTATGAAAGAGGCTTTAGAAAAAGAAATAAATGAGGGGCATGTCTTGAACCTTTTAGTCCCTGGCCCCTTCCAGATTTTAGGCCACGGCCCGCCTATGATGACACTGCGACCTTAGTCTCGGGTAAGGTTCTCGCATATTCTTTGCCAGCTCCACACTTTATTTCTGAGCACATAGCAAAATCATTTGCGATGCTGGTGAGCTAGAGCTGCAATTTTGTAAAAATTTTAGGAAAAGAGTGGAGCTGTAAGAAAATTTTTTTTTTTTTTTTAAATGTTCTCAGCTCTTAACTTCAACTACTAATAAATTTTTTTTATATCAACGACGTCCATTGTTTTATAAGAACCTATATACTCTACATTGGTCAGTATTAAATACTCCATTGCTTAAAAAAATTACAAAATTTTTGACTAAAGGAGCGGCCGTCAAAATTTCAACAGTAATTAAGGGTCCAACACATATTTTTTCCGTTCTATCTTTTCCGGTAACTGCTAAAACCTAGCATACTTAATCTATCAATTTATTTTATCAATAATTTATCAAAAACAATTCATACTTTATTTATCATATTTAATCTACCGAGTTTCAGTAAGCTATAGCATTTCGATATTTTTGCGACGTAACAGATCTATTGCCTCTTAAATTTTGTTTTTCATGCTCGAATGATTCTACAAATTGCAATTGGCATTATCTGTTTGGAAGCCATTAGAACATACTTGTGTGCTGTAAACCATGGAAGAATTTTGTGGAAAGTTCAATAAAAACATTGCATCAGGGTTGCCAGGTTCCGGTATTTTTCCTCAAAAATTAGGCATTTTTTATTGTTCGGGGTTTGAAATAGACGACACAGGAATATGGTCTCACATTTTGGGAATATTGTGGCTTTCTAAGCCAATCAGACACTATGTCTATTTATTTAAGTATTCAATTCTTTTTAGTTCAAAGACGATCATGAAATATTTGTTTGTATATTTATTGAAGACAAAACTGTTAGTAAAATTTCCCCAACACTGACTCATATCAAGCCAATTTAGAATATTATATTGTTAAAAGTTTAAATTTTAAGCAAAATTTTAGCCGAAACAGATATCATAAACCGAAGTCAGTACTATGCTGAAAGACTGATATTGACTTCAGCGTGAAGATAAATTTTGACAAGCTTCTTTTATTTGGTTATTAAATGGAGTGAAATTTTTAACAATAGAGGCAATAGACAAAAGTTGCTAACGGATCAACTGTCCAGTTCTTCAATTATCGATCGACTTTTTTTATTGACTAGACTTTAGTACTATTCAATTTTCAAGTCGAAACACTTATTGACATCAAATGTCACGTTGACATTGACATCAAGTAAGAGCAATAGTTTGAACTAATCACTCATTCCTATTAGAGCCTAGACAGACAAATGATCATTTGTCGTAAATGATAATTTATGTGCTGTGTGTCATATGGTAATTTAGACTAATTATCACTAAATCGCTAAAAAATCATCAACCTTTGGCCATTTGTTCTTAAGTGAAGTAGAGTTGCCCGATATAATACCAATTCCCCTTGTAAAAAGTCGCTCTTTGCATTGAAAAGGAAGAAGAAGACAACTTTTAATTTAATTTCGAAATATTTGAAGAATTTTAATGTAGTTCTTGTGCAGTTTGTGCTCCAACTTCATCAATTAGAACATAAAAGACGCAACATACACTTAAAACACATTCGATTTCTCCATTTTTCAAAAACTAATTCCCTTTCAGTATTCATAATTAACGCAAGACCTGTGTGTCAGCACCTTTTAAATGACTAATTTAGGTATAAATGATCATTAGTAAATTAGTAATTTAAGTGCCTGTTTGTCTAGGCTTTTAAGTTAGGTTCTGAAAGTGTTTCTATTTCATCTGATTTTATTGCGGCTCTCTATAGCCTATGACAAACAGTAGACAAACCAAATCTTTCTAATCTATCTAATCACATCTAATTTATAATCAAGTTACTTCAGTTATCATACATATATATATATCTCAGAGATTAAAAACCAAAATTAACCGAAAGGTCTAAATTTTGAGCCAAATGCCAAAAAAGCACAGCCCATTTGACCATCATCACTTTAACAAATAGTTTTAGGAAATATGATTGTTTAGAAGATATGATTGTTTTCTCTCAAAACCTGAGTCCCCAGCATAGGAAAATTGTGTGAGATTATACGAGACACTGAATTCAGGGTCGTGGCGTTGAGCACTGAGACCCAGCTTTCATTTAATACTACACAAGCCATGAGTTAAGATAAGTTTCGCATTGATGCAGATCTTACAAAAATGTTATTCTTCCTCCTGTTAACATAATTATTTTTTGAAGCCACTTCTAGGAAACCGTAGTTTTAAGGTAAGCTATCAACTGTGGGATATCTTGTGAAGTTTATATTTTTAGTGTCCTCTTATTTTCCTTATTCGAAATGCATTGTAAATCCGCCCTTTTCATTTCCCTAGCACCACTAGTAAGCTTTTCATTAAACTAAATCAACCAAGTCAGCTTAACATAGCTACTCACATGATAAATCACTAGTCTATGAAAAACCACAAAGAACAAGAACAAACAAAATCGAGTGCGAAAAGCTTTTCGAGTGCGTTCAAGTAAACAAACAACCACGTCCTTAAATCACTTTGATATCAAGTCACGTAAACTTGACCTTTCTTATCACATATAAGAAAGCATACGTGATTGTGAATTGACCTGTACACGCAGCACACATGAACTGTACACGCCAAGAACGGTTATGGTCTTTATCATAAGCTACCATGTAAAAATCTTATTTGTGCATGTCGGATACAACCCAGGACAATCTACCACACACTTGCTCTGCATTCGACATCGTATTTTTTTTTACGACGAACAAAAGTATATCCTTCAACTGTTTGTCGGCCTGCGAGAAATCCAGCTCGGGAATAAAAAGAAATTCAGGGGAGGAATAAATTGCGATCGATAGAAAGGATAAGAATGTGGACATTACTTACGTCAATTATGCCCTACTGGCGAAACCCACTCGATTCTGTTCGGATTAAGTGTGACACAAAGGGATTGCTCATGGCCTGCCGGTGAGAATAAATAATTGCATTGTACAGATAGAACTGGAACAAGATGGGATCAAGTAGAATATCATTCCGAGTGCATTTGCAGAATTGTCCGGACCAGGACACTATCACTTTTTTCTATTCCATGAGATCCGCAGAGAAGCATCAGAGAATTGTAATTAACAGCCAGAAACCACCGAGAAATTAAGCTCGTTGAATACTTGAAAGAAAATTTTTAGTTAAAGAATGAAATGCTTGAATGTAGTTCATATCCAAAGGCTTGTTGAAAATTATTAAATAGTTGTATTAATGCTAACGAAATTTGTATAGATTTAAGCAGAATCTTTATATTCATTTTTGCCTTGCAAAGAATTCCGAGCCCTGGTCAAACGATTAAAGAATATTAGGTATTTTGGAGCTCATAGATGAAGTTTTATATTTATAGAAAAAAGTAGTAAGACTACAAAATGAATGTGTATTCATAAAAGTGTGCGTTTGTTGCTTTTGTTCAGCCTAAAGGTGGGTCTGCTAAAGTACTTGTTTGACCAAATTTATACGTTTATAATAGAGTTAAAAGTGCATCAGTTGACTAATTTCCAGTTGAATCTTTTGAGTCTTTTGCGTATTTTTAACTATTGATTGATTTTTGGAGAGAATTGGAGAAAATCACTATGCACCAAAAAAACATCTACCTCTCTATGTACAACAACAAAAAATTTGAAAGAGTTTCACTCCGAATCACGTAATCCAACTTAGCTGAAGTATTTAAGAGGTACTAGTTTATAAAATTTTCAATAAACGATGAAATATATTAAATTATTTGGCCAAAGTATGCGTGTTAGCAAATATATAAGAACTTCTATATGTATATCCGAGAAAAAAATTAAATTTGGTAAAAAATAAGTCAGCAAAAAATTACTTTAACTTTAAGCATGATTACGACCCAACCTAAAAAAAGTCTCCCACCAGACGGGTGATTTACAGCCTTTCTAAGCATTTGTCGCTCTCTAAAATCATCGTCGTGGATCACCATTCGACTGCTGCCGTTCGAAACGATCAAATTTGGTTGGGTATTGTGTACGTGGAATCGTCAAATATGTGTATTATTGTGAATTTAGATATAAGAGCTTGTGAATATTTTGTATTTGGCACTTGTTGAAAGTGTAAATCAGACGCGAATTTGATCGTCAGTCGTCGTCCATGTAAAATACCATCGATAAGAAGCGTCTATCAAGTCGATATTTATCAATCACAATCGACATTCTGAATGTCACATTCACAATACCGAACTTCACAATTGACGCACGATAGTCGATAAGCATCGTTTATTGACTGTTATTCGACAATCATAATCAACCTCTGAGGCTGAAAACTGTGTAAAATGGCACGTAAAATGTCTTACCAAGAGGTTCTCGATATTCTAGACGAGAGCAGTGATATTATTTAACTAGTTTTGGTGTCTTTCACTAAGAAGATGATGAATACGTCCCGGAAAGTATTATAAAGTATATCATCAAGGGATTCCACGAGTATTTGGAACGGGTTGATTTTGTTATAATTGAATGATATACATGAGCGAAACTTGGAGATTGGATTTTTAATGCAACTGTAGAAACACTCAAACAATGCTCGGAAATTTCCATTTCATTTGAGCTTATTTCGCAAGACAACACACCGTTTTACTAGTTTCGGCAGTTTGTGACAGACTTAGTTTTGGATAAAATTGTCAACGAGACAAATATAAGCGCCAATAATTATTTGACAATGGGTAATTCCATAGAAAATTGAAAAATTTTCAAAAAAAATTGAGTTCACCTCCTTGGAATTTGGAAATATTTTGGTATCCAGAAGGGCTGGTGAGCCTATTATCGAAAGTGAAATATTTTTGGAAATATTTTTTGGTATATTTGCGGAAATATGGCTTATGAAATATGGCCTATGAAACGTCATTTGTGTTGCATTCAAAAAATTGTATAAAATCTTCTAATTTACGTACAGCCTTCAAATATAGCTTGTTGGAAAGGGTAAGGTGTAGAAATCCCAAAAAATAATTTCAAAAATATTCTGGCCAAAAACGATAAAAAGGATTAATACAGTGTCTTTTATCCTTGAATATTGCAAAATATACACTTTCAATTTTCTAAATTTTTTTGTATATTGTAAACAGCTATATAAACTACAAATGTGCAAAATTTCAAAGTGAGGCTCGGAAAAGTACATTCGTAAGAAATTTTTAAAGGTGTGGAATACTATAACCGCTTAAGAATATTTATAGAAAATGGTACCGAAGCAAGGTAAAACTTACAAAATATGGTACGAAGCGATTTTATGTTTTAAAAATAGATTTAAAAATAGCTTTGCAATGTTATTTGAAGCCCGCAGAAAGTTCTAATCTAGTCTCTAGCGTAGAACAATCTGTATAAGTCCATTGCTTATAACTAATACCACTGACGCAATTTTCATCAGATTTTTTTTCACATGTACTTAGAATAACGGCTGATCCAGGGCAATCTTGGTAGCTACCAAAATATCAATCTGTTTGTGGAGGAGAGCATATCATCAGAGATAAGAAGTCCTTATAATTAGCCACGCTTATATCGGAACCCTTTGTTAGTAAATTTATTTTTGATCCTTTAATCATTAATTTAACGTTTTGATGTTTAACGCACACACAGACAGAATGTGTTCCCGATTCATCCGCTAAATTTAAGTATTTAGGCAGTCAGCTGTTTGCATTGCTGCAGTAGAAGTATTTTATGAAGCCAACGACATGAGAACCCATATTTCTTCGCCTTTTCGTTTTTACAAATTTTTCATTTTACAAAATTTTTTGTCTATACGAAACCATGACTTTCCTTAGCTTCAACTCTTTCCGATCCATATCCTGAAAGCAACTTCTTAGAATCAAAGTAAACTACAGGCAATGCAACTCCCTAATTTTAATTTGTAAAAATATGCAAAATAGACAAACAAAGGAAGTGATTAAAAATATATGTACAGTATGATGTGTGGGAAAAACCTTATATGTCGCGAAATAATCCTTATTGTTCGTGGCACCAGTAAAAGGAATCTGCTTTCTTTATTTTTGTTTTATGATTGCTTACAAATGAATTTTCTCAATTATTGCAAACAATTTATTTTCTAGTGTTAGGTCTGTTAGTTACAGAAAAAAATCGAAGTACTATTCCTTTTAAAAATAAAAATCATAAACAATAATTACCTAAAACTGAGGAATAAAAGACCTTGATTTTGCGAAAAAAAAACCTAGAGCCAGCATCAAGTTATTTCATGTCATATATATATTGTAAGTTTCTCTTTTTCTTCTACCATTTTCTTTGGCAGTTATAGTGTTTCGTGCTTTTAAATATTTCTCACATATGTACTTTTGCGAGCTCCAATTTGAAATTTTGCACATTTGTATACATAATAAATATATATTATTTATAAAAAAGTTAAGAAAATCGAAGGTGTGCATTTTGAAATATTCAAGGATGATCCTATTAAACCTTTTTGAAAAGGATGTTTCTCGCATTATTTTTTTTAGGATACCTACTTCTTACCCTTTTCAACAAGCTATATTCGAAGACTTTACACAAATTAGAAAATATTATACAATTTTTTAATGCAACACGAACCGACGTTTCTCAAAAACTTCAAAATGCCAAATTATCGGAATTATTAGAAATTTTTCAAAAAAATTATATTGGTGGACATAATTTTACTACTTGTATTCACAGTGAAAATTTCATTGAAATCTGACGATAGTGATTAAAGACCGTTGGTCGATTTTCCGTGGAATGACCCAATATATAGAATAAGCACGAGTAACCGGATAAAAAAACCGGATGAAGTGATTCAGTTTTTGGCCATCATCATGTCCGAAGAAGATTACTGGTCCAAATCTATATTTTGCCAAAATTGTTTTGTGTTTAGAATGATCCTCTGAAAAAGATTTAAGATCTTATTGAGGTGTTAATGCTTCATCTATAATAATCAATTGTCTGCGACATAATCTAAACTTTCAAAGTCGACAAAATCTGTCAAGAGTTTAAAATGAAAAAAAGCTGGACGAAGATGAGTCAATTAAATACCGAATAAAGCAGTTTTGATTGATGGATCTTCAAGGCTACACATATAACCTAAAATTGTATACGGGAAAATCGGATCGAACTAAAGGATTATCATTTGTCATGAACGTTTGCCTTCAACTGATAGATAGATATTTTGATCTTAATAGAACTCTCTCTGTAGACAATTTCGATACTTCTATTGAACTAACCAACACCTGTTTAAATAAAAAAATACATGTACAGGAAACTTAGCAATAAAAAAAATTTGCCAAAATTAACACAAAATTTAAAATAAAAATAGGCAATTGCATTGCATTTGAAAAGTTTGAGATTGTTGTCGGTAACTAATTCCGGCTGAATTATAGGAATCGATTTTTCTGATAAATATCTAACCAATTCAGTCCATTAAGAAAAATGATTCGTTGGTATCATAAAATTGCGTTTGAAGCCGGCGCCAAACGATGGGGTGAACGTTTGATTCAAACTTTTGCCTCCAACCTTTGAGTCAAATATTGGACGATTGACATGGCAAGCGCTCTGCTACACGGTGGAACGAATTCTTGATACAATACATTTAATTCCAGTGTTGTTTCAATTTTTCGTGTACATTGATTTTGCATTATAAAGTATATTACTTTTGTTAATTTTAATTTAATTGATAGCACGAAATGGGAAACGCAGTATTACGATTATAATATTAATCTAGAATGATTGTTTGAAAATAATTATCTATTAAAATTTAAATTGATACTTAATTAAAATATGTAAGCAATAAAAATGCATACCTGTCAAAACACAATAAAAATCTGACTCAATTGTTGGAACGAATCGTGTACAGTTCACCAAATGTCCTCGAATCATACCTTCCAGTGACAAAAAAACTTTTTGAAGCGGACAAAAAGACCGACAACAGACCGAATGTGTTCCAGCGCCAACGTTGGACACTGGGCTTTGGGAACTGGTAGCTGGTGTATCGGCCATACGATGCGTCCAACCATCAAGTGCATAACGTTCGAAGATGTTGGTAGCATCGTTTGGCGCCGGCTTAACGCACAGCTAAATACAGCTGTGGTCAATGCTTGCATTTTGGGCGCATTGGAAACAACAACACTCTTGTCCCAGTGCATTCACTAGTACAGAAATTATGTTCTGCAGAGATAGTTCACGTGCTGAACTATTGAATGTGCTGATAGAAAAACGAAAAGCTCATGAGGCTGAAGTGGCTTTGGATTTTTCAAGGTTATGTTGAAAGTTAGGAAAAAAAAGCACTCATAATGTGTAAAAAGTTAAAAGAGTTCTTTTTTCGTTATTTTCAACAGAAATATATGTATATTTAATATTATCAAAGAATTAATTACAGACCTACTTTCTAGAACTGTAGTGCCAACCTACAATAAGCTTCCAATGCAAAAGCTTCCAATGCAACCACCAGATTAAAATGAATTTCACACGATAGCTGGATCTTAATAAAAAAAAAGAGCTCCCAGCTTCCGTACTTTTTATCACTTCTTACTGATTAAATTAAATTAAATAATTATTAAGATAAATTATTAAGTTAAATTATCAAACTATAATGCTCTTTTAAGGAACAGTTCCTATTTGTTCCTATTGCTACAATTTTCAACGCAGTCATCGGATTGAAACGAAATTTACATGGTGAGATGGTTTTGGTCATATCCATCAGAAGTCCACTAAAAAAGAGGCTCCGTTTGCGTGCAGGGTTCGTAATAATCATCCGTAATTTACATCTCGGCAGATATGTGCCACTCTATTAAATGCTATTTCAATATCGGCTGTGTAGTGTATAGCTAAAAATAATCCTGTTATAATTTGGATAACTAGACATAATCCCAATAATGATCCATAGTTTCATCAAGCTGAAATGCCCTTAAGCCCAATAAGAACGCTATAATTTCGTTGATTTTCAATTCCATACATATCTTCCCTCGTAATGTACTTATAACTGCTCCAGTGTCATCCCCAAAAAATAAACGAAAATTTTCGTCACTGGCAATGGGTTAAAGATATCTTAATTTCAACTTGACGAGGATCTACTCCTTACAGAAATGCATGTTGAAAGTTGAAACTTGAATTGAAACCGTTTGTTACAGCAAACAAGTGTAAAATAATCCTTTATATCATCAAATTTCCTGAAAATTTGAGGAAAAGGTAGCAGATTTATAGATTTAACGTTTTTTCCAACCTGCCAATTGAAAGTTTTAGAAATTCTGTGCCCCAAAAGGACAGTAACTTTTCGCCAAATTAATAAATTTTTGATCATCTTAAATTTCTTTGCACGAGAAATTACAATCGGATCATCGGCGCTACACGAATTTTACTGGACGTAATGCGTTTTGAAAGGAGTGATTTGGAAATGTGGGAAAACCTGTCTTTAAAAATCACTGAAAAAAATAAATCGTTTATGTCCAATAAATTCCGAGGTAGATATTAAGTTTCGACATGCTTTAGACGGAAATACAGTAGACGGAAACTTAAAATAAAAAAACCCGTGTTTGATAGGCCTTTTGATGACAAATTAGGATAAAGTTGCCATTTCTGTCATTTTTTACTACAATATGGAACCATCAAATTGATAAATGATAATGTGATGGCAATAATTCAAAATTTTTTCGATCACAAAAATTTTGCGGATGCTAACACCACAATTATGTTTATCCCTATTACTTCTAGCTCAGTTACCGGATCTTTAGTTACAGACTGGGCTGTCCTTACAGTAAATTTGGGGTACTTTTGGCGGCTGTTTCAGCAAACGGCTGCCATTTCAAAGTATTTTGTTATTTTTGCACCTATAGTTGCTAGTATTATATTTTCTTATGATCAACAGTTGCAAAGAATATAAGTGTAAATAAAGAAACCTTGCAAGTGGTAGCTCTGAAAATAGTTGTATCCTATGCAATTTCATGCAGTAATTGTATCAAAGTGTTAGGGTTGGTTGTCAGCCTTTTTGGCAGTTTTTATGCGCCAGAGTTTTTTTTCGTTTATTGTTAATTGACTTTAATTTGACAAGTATTTGTACTTGTCACTAAGAAAGTGTAAGAATAAATTGCAGAATGTAAGCGGTTCCTTACACGACGCTACTTAGCTTTGTGAAATATATGCATGCAAATGAATCGAAATTGAGGTGACGAGTATACCATTTCTACTTAGTTAGATGATGATAAACAATCAATCTATGCATCTAAGAATTTTCGGTCATCAATTCAAAGATTAAATGCCATTGACAAAGTCATTTGCATGTGATTTGCACGTATCGTTCATGAAAAATTAATACAGGTACATACTCGTATATATGTATGTATTTTACTTATAGAAGTTGTAATCTCCTGTACAAGGCTTAGCGCATAGAATCTTTTCGAAAATTCACAAAACGTTGAGCTGACAAATTGAAGTATTAACTTTCTTGAACCAACACGACTCGATTGCCTTTCGTTTTACCATCGCGAGTTTTAAAATGGTGCAATATTTTTCATGGGGCGATAAACGTGCCGGTAAATAGCTTCGCTTAATCATCGATTAAAGCTTCAAAACGTTACCGAACGATTTGGTCGTGCAAGTGGAGAAAATTTAACTCAAACACAGGTAGATGCCGACAAGGATTTCATTATTTAAGGATATAAGATTGTTAGCCTGCCCGTGAAAGTTGGAGGCGCGCAAACGACTTGAGATACATAAACTGTACTAAGAGACTACCTCCCGCTGAGCTTCTGCCTACATACAAGAGCCAGCAGAATATAGACAGTCCGCGAATATCATAGAGAAAAAGGTGCAGGTTCGTGAGAAAATGGTTATCTTAGGAAATTTAATGGCCAATTTGACGAAAATGTGAAGCACCTACATAAATATTTCGTATTTAATTTAGTACACATGACTTGAAGGGTATCTTATCATATACTTTCAAATATTTTTTGTCATTAACTTAAAATTGCTTTAGTATCTATTTATTTGAAACTTTGCTGTGACACGTTAGATCTGCATGAAAATGTTAAAATTTTCGACGAAATTCTGAATGCCCGAACAAATATAACTACATTTCGGAAATATTAGCTAATTTCAAAGCATTTTTAAAAATCATTTTGGCACTGAAACTTGGAAACTGAGTGGTTTTGGCCATGTTAAACTTAATGTGAGCAAAGCAGCCTTAGTAACGGAGTGAGTGGTGTGAAAAAGTACTCGAGTATATGCAATGTATTTTAACAAAAATTTGCTAAATATTCCAATTTTCCCATGATTTCTTTATTGTTATAGGTGAGAGAATTAAAAAAAATATTATAGAAAGGAAAAACTGCTGACACTATAATTACTCATGCATTTTTAGGTAGGATAATCTTGAATCAAGTTGATATTACGGTTATTTGTCGTTGCCAATTTAGCAAGGTATTTAATGCAGAAGCATTAAACACCCTACTAAACTGATATAAACTGATTCCCAATCCTGAGAATCAATTGAAATCGCTAATCAACCGATTCTAGACAGTACAAGTATGCGATGTCTGTTGCGCACTTTATTGCGTAAGTCGACCCAAACGCAATCAATTCAATATCATCAGGAGAATTTGATGCACTGAATATAACTAACTGGATGTAGACTATATTCAATATTTAACACGAACGGAAAAGTGCAGAAATCAAAGTGACGCACAGTTTTTCGTCTAGAATACGCTAACTGAAAAAAAGTAATTTTCGAATTTCTTGGGATTCTTAACCTGACCCAGTAGAGAGCCGCCCATTGTTGCTGTTAAATTTCATACCAACTAAACGATAAGTCTAGATATACGTAACATCTTAAAATCTATTTCCTAAATTTCATTTTTACCATATGTTCACTTAGTCATCCATACATACGCTCAATTTAACTTTATGTGAGAATCATCATTTTTGCTTGATACGTTTAGACTCAATTCATGTAGTTATTTTGCTATCCGATACTTTGTATGGTCGTATGTATATGCTTTAATATCAAAACATATTTTACCTGTACGAAACAATTTCCTGCAAGGTGTCAATTGCAGCACGAGCATATGTTTTGTAAAGCTGCATGCATAGGTCAATGATACAAGTGTCAGCAACTGTTACCAAATAATGAAAATAATGAGAAATTGCTGACCCACGTCATTGACCTACGCATTCATCTGATCGACTGTCGTTGACAATTATTGTACTTTTTTTTTTATATGTGAAATATTGCATTTCGTTAATTTAGCATTATACGAGTTTAGTATATAAGATATTGATTATAGTGAATAAATTCTCTTTCTTTTGAGATTGCTAACAAGATTAGTTGGATTTCATTTCTTAGAGCTTGCCCATCGGTATTGTACCGAAGAGCAATTAACTACTTGGACGGATTTGTATTCGGCCAGTATATTTTTTAAAGTAGACGGATTTGTATTCGGCTACCTGCGGGCAGATAAAAGAATCTGCTCGCTATATAAACATTTTGGTGACCCCGACGTGATTCATACCGAATCACGTCCTTTCATACAGATCAGAATTTTAGGAGAATTCGTTCGGTGTTCTCACTTTGTGTCTCCTGTGGATTAGTTGAAATGAAGAATATCCTCTTAATCAACAATCCATTCGCAGTAGTTGACTGCCCGGCCTTTTACTCTCTCAAAGAGTTTTAGAGCGTTAGTCTGGGCCATAACACAGACTAAGTAGGTTTTTTTTTTGTTTTCTACCGTTCATCTCGTTTCAACGTAGGAGCGTAGTCTGGGCCATAACACAGACTGATACAATGGCCATTTTCGAAGATCTGGTCCAACATCAAGATGAAACGGGAAAGGAATTAGGGAGAGTCTTGGCAAATTTTAAGAAAGATTCCCTGGCTCGGAAAACAGTCGACTATCTTGATTCGCGTTTGAAGCAATTAACAGAGTTATGGGAGGCGTTTACTAAAACCAATCATGAGTTAAAGGAGTTTGAAAGTACTCACTCAGATCACCCATACTTCGTCAACAAGTACTTCAGAGCAGTAGAGCACCAGTACTTGAAGGCAAAAGAAGCGATGTTACAGCTACGGTACGCTTCTAAAAGTGGCACGACAGAGCCACAGACCGAATCAGAAGCCGCATTTATACCCTTCAAGACATCGTTAGAAGGAAGTAGCGACTTAACCATTTTGATCAGGCAGCAGCGATCAAAGATTCGAGGAACTATTTGGCACCAATTTGAATTCCTAATAAGATAATGAAGACGGTATGTATGTATGTATGTATGTAAGGATGAAGTAAGTAAATTACGTATTAATTGCAATGTTGCTCTTTGAGTCTTGTTTGAACACTCCAACAAAGCACTTCACTTCACAGTTAGTTGGACATTTCACAGTTAGTTAGTGAGTGGGATTCATAGCATTTCATTCCTTTTGAGTTAATCATAAATTGCATATTTTAGTAAAGTTTTTGGTCAATATTCTTTCCTGCGTGATTTTGAAAAGTGGTGGTAAAAAGGTTATAAAGGCCGCGTTTCATCTATCTGTCGATGCGTTGATACTCTTCATTGAAATTAAATCTTTCAACAACTAATTAATGTTAATCGGCATCAAACCAACGGTTGATTTCAGAATACTATGAAAAACTTCGTAATAATCGTATAGCTAAAAAAAACTCTAGCGCATTTAAACCGCTAGAAATACTAATGTTCGATGAGCAGTAGAAGAATCGTGCAGATTTTGAGTGGCATTTCAAAACTTCGAAAGCAGCATAAAATAACATAAACAAAGTAAATGTTTAGTGCTTGCAACACTTTACCAGCACTGAAACTAAAAGTCTCCCACAATTGCCTCACGTCAAAGTCAAATAACTCTATCGATTTCGATTAAATCCGATGATTTCGTCAAAAGTTATGGGAATAAAAAAATGTTGAGGGTCAAAAAACGAAAGATGATTGGAACCAAAAAAATTTCAATAAATTAGAAAGTTCAAACATTAGTAACTTATTTTCATTGTAAATATTCGCGATATGAATACTTAATATAAGCATTTATTGATACGAAAATAGCAAAACACCCCTCGCGCTGGCAACCCTTTGCTGGCATCAAAACCAAAAATATATCACACTTGCCTCACACTGAAATCAACCTACTCTGCGAATTTCGTTTTGATCCGATGACTGCATTGAAAGTTACAGAGGTACAAGTCATTGAAAGTTACAGAGGTGCCAGTCGCAAAAGTTTTCAAATTTTCGAAAACTTAATATTTGTTGATTAGTGTCACTACAAAATCATTACTGCTTGGACATTTTACGATAAAATCGTTTAAGGGGGTATTCCGGTTTTTCGGTTTGAAAAAATCGAAAATTTTTTTTTTGCATTTTCTTATTCCACTATGATCAAATAATCTTGCTTTAAAATTTTATCGCAGTATATATTTTCGTTTTGAAGTTATTCGCATTTCCACCACTATCATCTCTGGAAAATCCCCGGCACGCTTGAGGCGAGAGTGTTTGAGATAAAACTTTAAACGCGATTTTCTCAACTTCTTGGCAAGATTTCTCGAAAACAGTCTTACAAAATTTAATGAGTGATATATCAAATTATTTGCTATGATTTAAGAAAAAAGATGAACTACGATTGTGATGATACAAAACAATTAACTATAATTTTTAATAAAAAAAACTAAAAAAAAGGAAAAATTAGAAAATTTTTTTTTTATAAGCTGCCATTTTTTAACGAATAATTGGATATTGATAAGCGTAGTTCATCTTGTAACGGGTATTCTCCTGAGTAAAATGACACCTCATTTGCTAATTTCAGATAATTCAAACGGACGCAATCCTGCCAAGATTGATTTTCAAAGGTCAACTTCAAGCCCTCATAGCAACAATTTTCAACTTTTTTTTTGAAATCCAAGTTTTTTCTAAAGTTTGAATCCTGCAATAAACGCAAAATAAAACCATACCCATTGAGTATTTATTTTTGTGTATTAAAATTCATATTGAAATAATGAACGATTATCGCGTGAAAAACCGGAATACCCCCTTAATAAAAGATATTGCAAATAAATACAAAACCAATAATAGCTGGCAACCCTATAATGGTTTTTTTACCATATTCCTTCTGAATAATGCCTATAATTAGCTAAATTTATCATATGAAATTCGTTTTGATTTCATGACAGCACTGGAAGTTATAGGGCAAACATTTTTATTTTCTAGAGCGAATTTTCAAAACCCAAGACTAATTTTTCAACCAAATCTCTACCAAACACGGGTAAGAGTAAGGTTCAACTACTCTGTCAAATTCATGCAAATCTGGTTACTGAATCAGAATTCATAAGGCAACAAGCAGTTTATTTTCTTAGTAATTTTTCAAGATGGCATCACTGTCACAGAGCTGTCCGCATTTCCAAATCGCTTTTATCAGACTTGGTCCTACTATTATAAATAGCAATACATTCTGTGAGTTTCATTTGTATCTGATAATAAGGTCTTGAGTTCTCGTGAACAGAGGTTTTTGATGCTTCAAATATACGTTAATTGAAGGAGGGTTACCGTTCTTGTCCGATGTGAAATTTCAAAAGTTTTCCTTTGGTTATATCACTGCAAAAGATGAAAATTTTCAGGAGAGTCGATTGTTTGAAGGTTTTTACTGTCAATGCCTGCTGTAGCTGCGGGGTTGCCAGTACGCTCATAAAAAACTACTCGACTCTACAACTTAGTAACAGCAATAAGATCTAAAAATCAAGTCAAAAGTTATCGCAATTCAAAAATTTGCCCAATTATATTTTAGGCACCTAGCGCACATACAGGGTTAATCATTTCAAAAGATTATCATACTCACATTTGAAACACGTTCAGAATTCATTCCATAAACTTTATTTTTGCGAAAGTTATTTGTTGACAGAAAAATAGGTATATTTAAAATATCACTAAAATGGCCGCCGGTGCCAAAGGGTTAAAGATTAATAACTTTTTGTAAGACCTGGCACAATTTTGCGTATACACCAATGTATCCTGAAAATATCAGTTCAATCAGATGGCGCGGTCCTGAGATTTTTTCACTGAATTTTTTGATGATATATACTCTATATATATATATATATATATATATATATATATATATATATATATATATATATATATAAAGAATGAATAAAGAATAAAAAGAAAAGATTAAGAATGCTAATGCGCATTTGTACTATTATTGGTCATTTTCTTTTTCTTTTATCACTTATATTTTTACTTATTCCTGCATTATTTTCCCTCAGAATTCCATTTAACTTCTTCCTTTAATTTTTGATGATGTGTGTCAAAATAAAAAAAACTCTAGCGCACCTGAACCGCTAGAAACACTAATGTTCGAAGAACAGTAGAAGAATCGTGCAGGTTTTGAGTGCATATTCCACCACATGAGCTGCTTATTACGGCCAAACTGTTTCAAATGCCACGTTTTACTTTGGTCTCAAGAATGCATTATAACTCATATGGTAGAAGGTTTCAGATATTACAATTGGCATGGGTTTCAAAGTTTATGAAAGAAAAACACTTGTTAATTATATTCGTTATCAGTTGCTTATTTCACCAAACTTTGAAAGCAGCATCTCATATAACACCAATGAAGAAAATGCTCAGTGCCTGCAGCACTGTAACTGAAGTTGGCGTTTGGGGCTGCGATCCGAAAAATTTGCAGAACTTTGGGAATTGAAACATTGGTTATTTATTTTCATTGTAAATGTTTCCGGTATGAATACTAACTGTTAGCATTTATTGAGACAAAAGTAGCACAACCGACTCGTGCTGGCAACCTTCTGCCAGTATCAAAGCCAAGAATATATCACATCTGCTTCACGTTGTTATATTACATTCGAAGTTATAGGTGTATAAAGAAATTTAGGGTTACCTACAGGAAGTTTTTTCAAATAATCGAAAGCTTAATATTTGCTGTTTATTGTCACTACAATATCATTACCATTTGAAAATTCTACGATAAAACCGCTTAATAAAGATATTGCAATTAAACACAAAACCAACAATAGCTGGCAACCCTATCGTGGCTTTTCAACCAAATTTGGCCTGAATAATGCTTATAATAGGTTCCGTTAATTGTATGAAATTCGTATTGATTTCATGACTGCACTGGCAGCTATAGGGCAAAAAGTTTTATTTTCCTGAGCGAATTCTCAAAACCATAGACACCAAAATTACCATGGCTGGCAGCACCAATCGAATTTTTCAACCAAATTTCTACCAAACAGAGTTTGGAGTAAGGTGCAGCTACTGCGTCAATTTCATGGAAATCTGGTTACTATTCACATTTCATAGAGCAAAAAGCAGTTTTTTTTTCTTTGTAATTTTTCAAGATGGCACCACTGGCACAGAGTTGCCCAGAATTCAAAATCGCTTCTATCAGACCTGGTTCTACTTAATTTCAATGCATTCTGTAAATTTCAATGGTATCTGATTATTGGTTCGTGAATTCCCGTGAACAGAAGTTTTTGATGCTAAAAATATGGGTTAACTGGGAGAGGGTTACCGTTCTTGTCCGACATGAAATTTCCAAAGTTTTACTTTGAACGTGTAGATAAAGCATAAGATTTGTATACAGACTGGTTTTATTGTAAGAAACGGACATTTTTAGGATATTCGATGATTTGAATGTTTTCACTACCAAATTTTTATTTTTTAAAATTTAAGACACCAAAATTATCATAGCTGGCAGCTCCAACCGAACTTTTCAACCAAATTTCTACCAAACGTGGTTTAAAGTAAGGTCCACTTACTGTGTGAATTTCGTCAAAATCGAACGATTCAATCAGAATTTATAGGGCTAAAAACAGTTATCTTTTTTAGTGGTTTTTCAAGATGGCACCACTGGCACAGAATCACCCGCATTTAAAAATCACTTCTATCAGACCTGGTTCTATATAGGACCAATACATTCTGCAAATTTCAATTAATTCTGCACACCGGATCGTGAGTTTTCGTGAACAGAAGTTTTTGATGCTAAAAATATAGGTAAATTGGGCAAGGGTTACCAGGCGTGCCCGTTATACCATATCAAATTTTATTTTTTGCCTATGTTAACAAAGCACGAAATTTACATATGAGTGGCTTTTTTTTGAAGAAACGGCATTTTTTCAAGAGAAACGATAATTTGAAAGTTTTCACTTTCAGTGCTTGCCCTAGCTTCAGGGTTGCCAGCACGCTCATCAAAAGCTACACAAATTTACAACTAAATAATACCAATATGTTCTGAAAATTTGGTAATGATTGAAAAGCTCTGTCAAAAGTTATCGCAATTTAAAAATTTTCAATTTTTCCCGATCTCTTTTTAGGCACCCAGCGCACACATGGGGTTAAAAAATTCCAAAAAATTATGCGATTCACATGTAAAACACGTTCGAAATTTATTTTGTTAACTTTATTTTTGCAAAACTTATTTGTGTACGGAATAATAGGTATAATAAAAATATCACTAAAATGGCCACCGGCGCCAAAGGGTTAAAGATTATTAACTTTTTGTGAAACCTGGCACTATTCTGCATATACACCAATGTGTCCTGAAAATTTCAGCTCAATCGGATGGCGCGTTCCTGAGATTTTTTCACTGAAATTTTTTGATGATATATATATATATATATATATAGAAATATGAATGTTTGGCCAAAGTGATTTTAATACTAATGTTCTTCTTCGAACATTAGTAATAAGTAAACCAGAAAATGTAATACATATTTTTTTCCAACTAGCTTTTTCGACACGAATCAGTGTTCGATGGAGTGAATAAGTAATTTCGTTAACATTGAAACATATAAAACCCATTTCCTCTGCTTTGCTTTGAAAATAAATCTTTCTAGCAGTTTCTATGTGCTAGAGTCTTTTCCACAAGCGTCGAAGAGATATTGAAATATTAATATTCTGATCTTAAAATGTTCTCGAAAGAGCTTTGTAACAAACTTTTAAGCATTTTCGTTTCGGTATAAAATATCGTTAGAGAAAAATAAAATTTACTATCGCTTCATTTCGGCAGCAGCATAACAAAGACATATACTTACTTATTTTTTTATTCCACCGCAGCTTAAACCGCAAAATACATAGTTCAATACTGTCCAAGTTTGCTAGTCGTTTTTCGTTCTGATTCGTTTCCAGTCAATAATTCAGAGAGTTTTCTACAGATACTACATTCTTCTACTTAGTTGCATTTTTCAATTCATGGGAAAGTTTTTCTCGTCTTCATGCACAATGCGGTTGGCATTGGACTTACATAGTTGTACATATGATGCAGTTTTGTTGCTATATACATACATATGTATATCCTGTTTAACGACTCGTTGAAAACGAAGTGCACATTATGATCACAATGCGAAAAACAACGTTGCCCTTAAACAGTAATTACGATTCTTCATTGAGTAGAAACTCGTTGAGTTTTTCCAGAGAGTGAATTGGAATTCAAGACACTCTACTGCGATCTTATCCTTCAGATATGGCTGTAGGAAAACAAAGATGAAGTTTTTTCAAGGAGAAGCAAGCTTACTTTTTTAGATATTACTTGTAACGAATGGTCAAAGTAGAGCTCAAATTCATTACTAAAGTTGAAGTAATTTTACTAAAGTTACTAAAGTTGAAGTTCTAATGACTTGTTTGGTCAAAAACAGGGATGACTACAAAAACCGCGAAATTCGATTCGAATCATCGTCACAGACTCGATTTAGAAATATTCGTCAGGTGTTATTATTATACTTTTGCTAAAGCATTTAAATTCCCACACAACCACCCTGGTTTCTACATGTCTCTCAACATATTTGGATTGTGAGTCATTTAAGCGTAAAAAGATTTTATAGCTATAAGTGCAAAAAACAATTTCAAAATCTATTAATGTCTATGTTTTCATTTTTATCATATGCATCTAACCTTTGAAATGTTCTCCTCTCAGGATTTAAGCTTTTCTGCTTTTCTAATTTCATCACAATACATTGATATCACAAACAAACTCAGAAACGTTCATTAAAGGTAGAATCGTTGACTTACATATGTATGTCTAATTATTATATGTATTCAATTTTTAAAGTCGTTATTTTAGGACCAATTTGAGCACTATTTCTACATAAAAAGTCATCAAACTCGTATATTAAAATAAAAAAAAAACTCTAGCGCACCTGAACCGCTAGAAACACTAATGTTCGAAGAACAGTAGAAGAATTGTGCAGGTTTTGAGTGCATATTCCACCATATGTGCTGCTTATTACGGCCAATTTGTTTCAAATGCCACGTTTTACTTTGGTCTCAAGAATGCATTATAACTCATATGGTGGAAGGTTTCAGATATTACCACTGGCATGAATTTCAACGTTTATGAGAGCAAAACACTGGTTAATTATATTCGTTATCAGTTGCTTATTTCACAAAATTTCGAAAGCAGCATCTCATATAACACCAATGAAGAAAATGCTCAGTGCCTGCAGCACTGTAACTGAAGTTGGTGTTTGGGGCTGCGATCCGAAAAATTTGCGGAACTTTGGGAATTGAAACATCGGTTATTTATTTTCATTGTAAATGTTTCCGGTATGAATACTAACTGTAAGCATTTATTGATACAAAAGTAGCACAACCGACTCGTGCTGGCAACCTTTCGCCAGTATCAAAGCCAAAAATATATCACATCTGCTTCACGTTGTTATATTACATTGGAAGTTATAGGAGTATAAAGAAATTTAAGATTACCTGCAGCGAGTTTTTTCAAATAATGGAAAGCTTAATATTTGCTGTTTATTGTCACTACAATATCATTACCAATTGAAAATTCTACGATAAAACCGCTTAATAAAGATATTGCAAACAAACACAAAACCAACAATAGCTGGCAACCCTATCATGGCTTTTCAACCAAATTTGGCCTGAATAATTTTTATGGTAGGTATTAATTGTATGAAATTCGTATAGATTTCATGACTGCACTGGAAGTTATAGGGCAAAATGTTGTATTTTCCTGAGCGAATTTTCATATCCAAAGACAGAAAAATTACCATAGCTGGCAGCACCAATCGAATTTTTCAACCAAATTTCTATCAAACAGAGTTTAAAGTAAGGTTCAGCTATTGTGTCAATTTCATGAAAATCTGGTAACTTATTCAAATTTCATAGGGCAAAAAGCAGTTTTTTTTCTTTGTAATTTTTCAAGATGGCACCACTGGCACAGAGCTGCCCACAATTCAAAATCGCTTCTATCAGACCTGGTCCTACTTAAGTCCAATGCATTCTGTAAATTTC
Organism: Nemotelus pantherinus; assembly: GCA_963978885.1. Classification (NCBI taxonomy): domain Eukaryota; kingdom Metazoa; phylum Arthropoda; class Insecta; order Diptera; family Stratiomyidae; genus Nemotelus; species Nemotelus pantherinus. The sequence continues at coordinate 220,695,170 of OZ022264.1, forward strand.
AATGGTATCTGATTATTGATTCGTGAGTTCCCGTGAACAGAAGTTTTTGATGCTAAAAATATAGGTTGACTGGGAAAGGGTTACCGTTCTTGTCCGACATGAAATTTCCAAAGTTTTACTTTGAACGTGTAGATAAAGCATAAGATTTGTATACAGATTGGTTTTATTGTAAGAAACGGACAGTTTTTGGAAATTCGATGGTTTGATTGTTTTCACTTCCAAATTTTTATTTTTTCAAATTTAAGACACCAAAATTATCATAGCTGGCAGCTCCAATCGAATTTTTCAACTAAATTTCTACCAAACGTGGTATTAAATAAGGTTCAGCTACTGTGTGAATTTCGTCAAAATCGAACGATTCAATCAGAATTTATAGGGCTAAAAGCAGTTATCTTTTTTAGTGATTTTTCAAGATGGCACCACTGGCACAGAATCACCCGCATTTCAAAATCACTTCCATCAGACCTGGTCCTATGTAAGACCAAGACATTCTGCAAGTTTCAATTAATTCTGCTCATTGGATCGTGAGTTTCCGTGAACAGAAGTTTTTGATGCTAAAAATATAGGTAAATTGGGCAAGGGTTACCAGGCGTGCCCGTTATAACATATCAAATTTTTTTTTTTGTTTATGTAAATAAAGCACAAAATTTACATATGAGTGGCTTTTTTTTGAAGAAGCGGCAGTTTTTCAAGAGAGACGATGATTTGAAGGTTTTCACTTTCAGTACCTGCCCTAGCTACAGGGTTGCCAGCACACTCATCAAAAGCTACACAAATCTACAACTAAATAATGCAAATATGTTTTGAAAATTTTGTAATGATTGAATAACTCTGTCAAAAGTTATCGCAATTTGAAAATTTTCAAGTTTTCCCGTTCTATTTTTAGGCACTCAGCGCACACATGGGGTTAAAAAATTCCAAAACATTATCTGATTCACATGTAAAACACGTTCAAAATTTATTTCGTCAACTTTATTTTTGCAAAACTTATTTGTGTACGGAATAATAGGTATATTAAAAATATCACTAAAATGGCCGCCGGCGCCAAAGGGTTAAAGATTATTAACTTTTTGTGAAACCTGACACTATTCTGCATATACATCAATGTGTCCTGAAAATTTCAGCTCAATCGGATGGCGCGTTCCTGAGATTTTTTCACTGAAATTTTTTGATGATATATATATATATATATAGAAATATGAATTTTTGGCCAAAGTGATTTTAATACTAATGTTCTTCTTCGAACATTAGTAATAACATATCAAAAATACCATACATACTAAATTTTATTTATATTGTGCAAGTATAACTCCTCCTTAAGGTTTTCTTTAACTCTAATTAACTCGTTAAGGTTTTTTTACAATAATATGAAAAAAGTGTCTGTTGTGGATATAAATTCCAATTTTTCAAACGTTTCTACAATATTTTCAAAAGTTGCGACAAAAGTAGGTCATAATGCATGTATTTTAGTATTCTTTGGTTATACAATTTTTCTGTTTTGCTTAGAACTAACGGAACATCGTTTTACCCAAAAAAATGATTATCTTAGTAAATATAAAATTTGGTTTGAAAATTATTTATGTTTTTCTTTAAATATAAATTATGCTAAACATAGCCCCAATGGTGTCCATTACTTTAACGTTCTTGCGGTAGTAGTATTTAACGTTACATCTTACCTCTCGTCAATAACTTCTATTGAGACCTCAGCGATTCCTTAAAATTCATTTAATCTCCCTACTACTCAGAGCTAAAATTGAAATTGTTATAAATAATTGGCAAACTAATTGGTAATGGTGGATTGACAAAAACATGCAAAATTGAATATGTTTGGATTAAGAGACTTCAGGCAATTGTTTACATCAGAAATCTCTCCTCGTATGACCGAAAGGCGATCTGCCCCAAGATAAATAGGTATAAATTAAATATTGGATAAATATTTCAAGAACAAAGTTCATTTTTTTTTTAGAAAAAGTAGACGATTGCATTGCAAATATATTACGCGTTTTAAAAATTTGAACAGTAGGTCAAGAATAAGCATCATCGTTATCGTAGCTTCCTAAAGGGAAAAGCAATGCGTCGGCATGTATTCGGTAAATTTTTCGCGTAAATCATAGAACCATTACCGACCCGTATTCTGTTAATTTATTTTAATTTATTTTAGGCTGGTAAGGCATAGACAAGGGAAAGTTTGAGTTTTCAGCTTTATAGTTTTGTAAAAAGAACTAATTGGAAAGTCCGACATCGTCTTCTTGCATTCCCGTTATCTAGGAAGATTACGAATTGAAGCTTTGGCTGGCGGCAGAGCGTACCTCTGCATGACTTGGATTGTGTGAAATTGCATGCTGAGTGATTGTGACGCTCGTTGGGAACTCTAATAGCTCGTCCAGACTACGGATACTTATGTATCCGGATACATAAGTATTGTCCTCACTGCAGCGACATCTGCAGATACATTTTACCCTTGCCATGAAAATCAATGAAAAATGTGGACGATACTTATGTATGCGGATACTTAAGTATCCGTAGTCTGGACGGGCTATAATAGCGTACTCTTGCAGTTACTTGGGGGAATTGGTGCTCTACTTACCTGTGATGATTTGAAATGCTCCAACGTTTTTATCTCTCCGTTTTATATAGCACACTATCCATAACCGATGTATTCCCACAAGTTCTTCTCCCCTTATTTTCGCGGGTGATGTTCATTGGCCAGTCATGGACTTTTGGAAAACCCCTTGCAAGCAGATTGAATTTGCATTGCTAAGAATGTTTGCTTCATGAATTCTGCCAGAATTAGGTTCGGTTTAAAACGACGTCATTTACCAATTGAAGAGTAGTACATTTTATAAAAAGTGGCATTTCTACTACAAATGTAGTGAATGCCCATCTCTGAATAGAAGGCTTCATTGACATCTGATTATGTTTTTGAGATACGTGTTTGTTAATTTGTAGTTTTTAAAGACTTTCTATCATTGTTTATTATCCGATTTCAATTGCATCGTAAGTGGCATAGGAGATTCATCCAAGTTCACAATTATAATGGCATCTTTATATCAGCATAAGTTTTGAATATTTATAAAATTCAAATCGGTAAAACTTGGGCTTAGGAGACCCACCTCCTATCGCCTTCAGACTAAGTGCATTCAACGCGTTTTCAAACGGGGAACAATTTTTCCTTCCAGAAAAATCGGCACTCTCGCCAGGGAATAAAGGTATTCAAAGTTAAAGATGTTAGAAACGCATGTAAACAAAAGGTCTTATCGTCGAGGTTTCTCACTTAAGTGCATCAAGATTCCTCACTTGGACGCATCGAGATTCCTCACTTTGGATGCGGGAATCTATCAATGCTTTAACTGCTGCCTTAAGCCAATCCGTGAGTTCTGACAAGGAGTTTATCTGCTCAAATGGGTATCAGTCTAAGAACAGAAATATGCGTATACATATACGAAATTTAGTGAAACAATTTTGGTACAAAGGTAAAATCTATAATTAGAACCAAGGAAGAGAAATACTACGTCAGATATTGCCTTTGGTGTCTCCGATACCTAAGATCGACGAGCTTTTGCCAACCTTACGTTGCTCGCAAATTTTGTCGGCCCAGATTTCGATTTTCAATGACAAGTCGATGTAATTCATGCGGACTTTCGAAGGCTTTTGACTCTGTGATCCCGTTACCTGCTACTCAATAAACTTGAAAAGTTTGACATATTTGGTCAACTTTTATTTTTTTCCTCAATTTTTATAGTTGTCTCTACAGCGCCACCTTAAACGGTTTTCCTTCTCCAGAGTTCCTCAAGGATCTGCCTTTGATCCCGTTTTATTTTTTTATTTGTCATTGACTTTTCTTTCGATATAATTTGTCCCTGTCTTCTATTTGCATTTGACTGGAAATTATACAGGGTCATAAAATGTTCGGACGAGTGCTACAAGGTGAAAGTAAATTTATAGGCCCTTCACAATAACTGCCTGGACAACTTCTTGCCACTAAAAACACCAGAAGTCAATATCATTAAAAAATATATCTATATATTTTCCCATTTCTTCTTTGGTATTTCTCCATCTGTTTTCCAGTATTTTAAAGATATGGGTGTGTTATTTGATTTTAGATAGTAATTTAATGATGAATAGAATAGAAATTTAATGTGTAGAAATTTAATGTAATTAATGAAATTTAATGCCTGGGCATGCATTATAAGTGACAGGATACCAAAGCGTGATATAAAATTATGTGCTTTGTTCAGGTAACGGAACGCTTTCACTATTCAAATTATTTCAAGTATAATTTGCGGCATGGTGATTGTAGAATATTTTTTGGTGTTGGGTCTAGATGAACTTGTTAAAAAAAAGTCAACTAAACTCTTTATTATTATTATTATTATTATTATTATTATATATTGTCTAAATCAACAGATACAAATCCAATTAAAGATAAGACAAGGAATTAACTTATATAAAAAGAGAAAAGAGATAAATTAAAACTAAACAAAGTTTAATAAGGCGGTGATATTTAATTATAATTCAACACAGATATTATATCAAAAATTCAAAGAGTTACTTTATTTCATACGATAAAACGCATCCTCTTATCATATTTAAAAAAATGCGTAACGAAGGCAGAAGAGGACCAATAGTTAAACAATTATGCTGCCTAGGCAAGCGTTAAAGTGGGGAGTAAAAATATACATAAGTGCGAGCAAATGGTACGTTGAGGGTAAATGAAGACCTGGTAGAAAGTACCGGGTCACGAAAAGAAAACTGCGCTCTGGGGATATAAGTAATAGAACCAGTAATCATTTTATATAGGAGACATGCGTCGAAATTCACTTTGCGTGAAAGAAGGGTAGGGATTTCAAGAATGGAAGGACGCATAGTATACTCACAGTAGGGAATACGGAACTTGAGGAATAATGAGCGAGTATATCTAAGTTGTACAGACTCAACAGAATCAATTAAGAAAGGATAATAGGACACCAAATTTGACAACAATATTCGAGGACACTACGCACGAAGCAGATGTTTAGGCGTACATACGAGGAAATATCAGTAAAAGGTCTGGACGCTCTTAGAATGAAGCCGCACAAGCGCGAGGCCTTGGATGTGACATGCAAAATGTGGACATCAAATTTTAATTTAGTGTCAAACACAGCACCAATATCCATAAAATGATCAATTGGATTGAGGGAAGAGCCAAAAATAGAATAAGGAAACGTGATGTGGGATGATTCTGTAAACATCTGGAAACATTTAGCAACATTAAAGAAAATACAGTTGACAGAGCACCAGTTACCTAGAGCAGACATGTCATCCTGCAGCTGGGAGCAGTCAGCCACAGAATCAATCACCCTGAAAATTTTCAGATCATCAGCGTACAAGAAACACGGGGAATTGAAGAGAGAAGGAAGACAATTAATAAAGAGGAAAAGGAAAAGGAAAAGGAGAGGACCAAGAATCAACCCTTGTAGGACAAGTAGGATAAAAGGGGGAAGAAGAACAAGAGTGAAACGTTACAAAACAAGCACGATCACGAAGGTATGAGGAAAACCAGCACCGGAGCTGACCCGAAATATTGAAACCATCAAGCTTTGAAAGGAGGATTTCGTGGTTCACGGAGTCAAAAGCCTTGGCAAAGTCTGTGTATAATACATCCACTTGCTTTTGCTGGTCAATAGCGAAGGCAACAGTATTGGTGAACGAAAGAAGGTTGAAAACTGTTGACCTACCTTTGACGAAACCATGTTGCTCAGAAGCGAGAAAAGGTTCAATTAGAGAACATTTTCGAGAGGCTTACTGAAGCAAGATATGGGACGATAATTGAAGACGCAGGATGAATTTCTGGTTTTAAGTATGGGATAAATATTTGCTGACTTTCAGGAAGAAGGAAACGTACAGGAAGCAATACTAATGTTAAAAAGGACAGATATAGGAACACACAAGGATGATGATAATGACTTTGCAAATATGTTAGGTAAGTCGTCGGGTCCGGAGCTGGTGCTACTATCTAGGTTAGCAAGCAAACCTTCGACCTCCAACGGGTTCGTTAAAAGCAAACAACAACTATTAACATCTGGAGAGGATATATTAGCAGAGAAAGGTGGATTAGGTTGAGAGGTAGTAGAAGAAAAGAAGTGAGCAAACAGCTTACATATTTCTTTAGGCGAGGAAGTGGGCAAATCATTTAGGTGCATCAGAGAATGGATAGAGGGAGATTTTTAATGGGAATGGATATAGGACCAGAAGGGTTTCTGTTGAAAGGATGATATGGAGGCTTCAATTTGGGCATGGTAAGCAATCAACGCATCTTTAACCATCTTTTTAGCATACGAGCGTAAATTTCTGTATGACACAAAAACACAAATACAATATCGCATATTACGGAATTAATAATAACTAATATCAGTTATATACTGATATCATGAAAGTTATTACAACTCCACTTAATTAATATATTCATACATGTAAATAACATGAAATATTAATATTAGTCCATCCCTGCTTACATCTTTTAAATATGGCTCTCCATGCACTTTATAAACGTAGGCATTATGAAAACATAAAAACTCTTTTTAAACCCAACGGCAACGCCTTAAGCACTTGTGTAATTGCAATCCCATAAAAATCTATTATCTTTTTACCTTACTAAAAATATGCCAGCCAAACTCAATATCCAAATTGCTATCTGAGAAATACACCCGCTCGAGCGATCCACTTGAGCAAACCGATTGCATTAGGTGCCATTCAAATCTCTGGCAATTTAAATAACAATGAACCAGTAAACACTCCAATCCATCCGTTTATAACAATAGTCAGTCACTCAGTCAATAGAATCACTTACACACGCTTAGTTGAAATATCTACACATTCAAACAGATATTCATTCGTCTCGCCCAGTCCTTTTGCTCAAAGCAAACACACAAAAGACATTCTTTTTAGTTATATTAAATTCTTCCTGGCTAGAAGAGGAAGCAGCTTTTTATAAGAAAAATTTGAAGGAAAATTTCGCTGTAGCCGCCATTGCTCCATAGTTACTCTACTCCAGTCCAAGAGGCTTTCACAATCGCAGGAAAAAGTTCTTAAGGCATTGCTTTGAAATATATTCGCGAAGAAATCTCTTTGTTGAGCGATAACTTTCAATCGATATACCATTTCGATAATATCGAAGCTCGAACGAAAAATATTGATTGTTTCCGATTACAATAAGAACGTGAATGGTTCCAGTAAATATTTGCATTTCCGCTGAAGAACGTTTTGCGATCGACAATTCTTCTCATCAGTAGGCGGAATTGCCTACACAAAGAAGACAAAATATCGCCTTTCAATCCAATGAATTTTTATCAGTTTCGGCTGGCCTAATATCTGAGAGATTATATGCAAAACGCAAAAATAATAATTACTTGACACAATGGCGTTCAAGTGGAGATAAAGAGGCTGATTGATTTCCTGTAGAGTCTTTAAGTACGTCATTTTTGTCACTAACAAATTATATCTTGATATAACAAAATAATGCTTGGCGGCATAAAGTACTAAAACGTCCATGCAATCTTGGTTACTTTGAGTACATACTTATAAATTCACTGAATGATGTTATTTTGGAACACCGTTTTCGATGGGAAAAGATCCGTGGAAGCATTTCTTAGTTGAAAATAGAAGTTGTACTCAACGGAGTGTGAAACAAGTGATTTTTGTGAGGAGTATGACTTTAATGCTCAACAAGTAACATGTTATAAATTAAGGTTCAGTCTACAAACTGTTTCCTTTTGCAAAAATTATTTAACAAATGTATAAGTAGATGAAAAATTTATGAACTCGTATTGCTGAGGGCCGAAATTGGTTTTGAAATTAGGCATTTAAATGTATATTTGTCATATTTGAGTAAACTATTCAATAAAAATAAACTATTCAATAAAACGTATGAAGACAGTTCCAATAAGTTTTTGTGAAAAGTGGGTAGAGGAAAAAAACCTAAGGAAGAAGTGAAAATAATATTAAATTAGAAAAAAAAAACAATAATAGTGTGGCGATAAGGAGTCGACGTGTAGTGATGAATCAGAGATCTAGAAAATTATGGGGCATTGTATAACCCAGGACAAATAAATTAAGTTCGCGGAATGATTAGGTAGGAAATTCATGAGAGTAGTTTAATGAAGCGTAATGAGTTCAGAGACTTATTATAAGTATGAAAAACTACACTCAGAAAAATACTTCAATATTTTGAGGAAAAATGAACACATTATCGAAGAAAATTGGTAATGATTCTGCGCCAAAGAAATATTTACTCAATCCAAAGAAAGGAATTTATTTATTTCAAAGAAATGACATTGAACTTGCCCTGGGTCAAATTTGGTATAGTTTCAAAGAAATGTTGCTATAAATCTAGTATCAATTGGTTCTCCTACAATTTAGAAGTTAAACACTGTTGGATGCGGTTACTTCTTAGATGGGAGACAGCTTGAGAACATTGCATGTCGTTTGCACCCAAAAACTCTGCCTACTTTCATATCAAAAGCGCGGCTTACTTTGTAGGGAGTGAAAAAAATAAAAACAAGTAAAAAAAAAATATGTTCACGTGCCAAAGCAAAATGGCGGTAAGGAGACACATATGGGAGAAGCTGATATCAATTATTCTATTATTCTTTATTTTAAGTGCCACATTTTTTCCTATTTGCTGAAGCGCTAGTGCTATTTATGCCTAAGTCGCCACTTAAAGCTATAATGTGACACTAAATCAATGGAGCCAGCTGTTAAGACAACTCAAGACGAACAAATACAACTATGAACCCGGTGGAATTCAAATCCACGAGCGGAAAATCGCTGCTTCGGACTGGTGCGTTAGTGACCTAAGCTGCCGAACTTTTATTTGTGTAAAGCAAAAGTTTACAGAAATCATAAAAAATATCAATTTTTTCGTCGAATATTGAAGCGTGGTTGATGTTGAAACATGTACAAACATGTTCGCATTGTAAATATAATTTACTTAATTCGTAGACATAATTTACTAGATTTGAGGAGCATGTCTTCCTTGAAATAAGTTAAAGTAAAAATTATATTCCGTTGAATGCACGAAATTTTTACACAATATTTATACAAATTACTGACATAAAATGTAAGTTTGTTTGATTTGTGGAAAATTTCACATCTCGTAAACAAGTAAATATTTTCTTTGATTCACTTCAATGGAGTCATTAGTTTTTAAACGATCATCGAGCAACCGACCTAATCTGGAAGAGAGTGTTAAATATTGAGAATACCGAGTGCCACCTCCAAACAAGGAAATTGCCTCAAAACCAAAGTGAGAGAGATGCTATTCGTTCCTGGCGGAGCACAAGGGTGTCTGCCAAGAATGCTCACGCCACCTCGAAAACAACAACGCGAGTAGACGACGAAGAGTGAAGACGAAGTTGGAGTATTGAGTCGAATTGTTAGTAGAGACGAGACTTGGATTCATTATGAAACTGAGTTCAAACTACAATCTATGCAGTGGGCAAAAAAAAACACCATCATCAAAAAAGTTCAAGGGGTCTTAGTTTACTGAAAAATTCATCGCGACAGGTTTTTGTTGCTCAGAAAGGGTCCTGTTTATTGATTTCCATCCTACAGCCCGTACCTAGCTCACAATTTTTTAATTATTTTCAAAGTTTAGACCTTTGAGAATAAGCTTTTAAAAGGAATTTTGGAAGTTCGAATTAGTTTTGAAGCTACAGCTCTTTTTGTGACACCCCAACTAAACCAACGAACGCGACCAACAACGCATTAACCGCTCCGAGTTACGAGCTTCTAAAGAAGTTCGAACTGCTCGTATAGCTGAAAGAGCTCCCGAAAATCTCGCTTTTGAAGTTGAAAAAGGAAAACTGCATGAGACGAGGATCTCTGATTAAAAAAATTGGAGTATATGATACCACTAAACGACTCAGACTGCCCGAAACGAGACTCCAAGCTTTAAACGCGTTTTTCTCGAAACTACTTTTTTCGATACGGTTGACATGATATCTCTAGTTGTAATGGACCGATTTATGTGAAATTTTGCACAAACTCTCTTAACACTATAAGATTTGGTCTAACGTAGGGACTTTTAAAATTTGTTTTTCTACTATTTATGAAAAATTCCCAAAGTTGAAAAAATGAGGCAAACACACGACTTTTTTTTTTACATGGAAGCCATTTTGTGAAAAAAAAAATTTTTTTTCAAATCACCTACGTGAAGAATTATTCATTTTTCTTTTTACAGAATTCACCAAAAATGTATGTTTCAGACCACCAGAAAGGTTGGAGTCATGTCAACCATGAGACAAGTTTTTTTTAGCCTCCACTTCGCCGGCCTGTTTACATTTTTTGAATACATTTTTAGACTTTTAAAATGTTAATAAAAAACTGATCAAAAAATAGATTTGAAAAATGTTTCTGGTTCTTTTATTGCGTCCGTAAAATCACCTCAAAATCGAGCCTCTAGACCAGAATACTGCCTTAATGACCCACCTTCGTAAGTTAACAAAAAGATCGCACAATTTTAAGAGTGACATCCGATTCAACGAACACTGCCAGGGAAATTGCTGCAGAAGCTTAAATTAGAGTAAAAGTTTGGAGCGTACAAAGAACAGTAAAAACATTAAATCAAATATTAAAGAAAATGAAAATAACTACCTCTTTTATCTGGAAGACATAAAGAAGAGAGAATCCGGTTTCTCCTTGAGCACAGTAAATGGAAAAACTTATGGAAAAAGTAATCTGGATGGACTTGGTAGCTGGGTAACGCCTGATACTTTCTTAAACCGTGGACTGGTTCCACGGTTTAAGAAAGTATCAGGCGTTAGGTGAGCGGAAATTAAATTATGGCGTAAATCGGAATTGGATAAAAAGGAAATACAAAAATTAGATCTGTTTCCGGTAAAATGAAAAGAAGTGATTATACGAAACTATAGTTGAAAAGATCTTGGAAAAATAGGGTCAGCATTTTTTGAAGAGCTTTTCACTTACAGAATAATAATGCGGCTATACCAAGCACGAACATCAAAAGGGAGTATTCGACTGAGCGTAATATAGATAAACTATGTCACAATGAATATTAATATCAACAGCTCATATTATAATTCAAATTATTTGAAGTCAGCTGTTACGTACTTTTTACCGTGGTAGAAAGCAATATCAATCGCTGATCGAACTAAAAGCTGCAATCCAAGCGGCATCCAAACAAATATTTTGAAAGATCAACCAAATAAAATACTAAATATGCTAAAAAGTAAGGGAAAATCAATCCATCATTAATTGTTAAAATAAAAACTAACTAAGCAATAAAATATCCATTTTTTTTATTTTTTACCATTTTAGTACTACAATATCCATTCTTATTATTTTTAACATTTTTGTAGTCAATTATTTAGCATCTTATTGTTTATCAAGCATCACTCATTGGAATCCATTTTTTCAATTTCAATAACCTTTCATTAGTTCAATAATGATGATAACGATCTTTACACTTTATGGCAAGTTAGAAAATTGGAATATCATTTAGCAGCGGAGTGTATTACTGCCAACGCGAAATTTTAGTGAGTTTCTCTCCAGATTGCGTTATTCAAATAAACTGCAAGTTTAAGGAGAAATTTGTGTATATTAGTTTACGATTTTATTGATTTTCGCAATAGCGAGCATTTCAGTTAATTTTTATGCATCGTATGATTTCTTTGGAAACAAAATATTTAGAAAAAATAGGTATGAAAACTGAAAATCTATGATAATGTTTCAGAATTTTTAACCCCATGCGTGAAGTAAGTGCCTACAAGTAGATAAAATCTCGATTAGCTATAGCTTCTCACAGTGTTAGTGGAACATTGTAAAATTTATGGCGCACATTTATGTGCACATGGAATACGCTTGAGTAGCATTGGATTTGACAGACTTTAAGTGAATATAAAAATTTCATCTGGAAAATTCACTTAGCAAAGTAAAAGCTTTTTAAATTCTGCTTTGGCTAACTAGGAATTTGATTGAAACATTATTATATAAAAGGTTTCTTTTTAATTGTATACACAGATAATAACATCAAATGTTCAAACGATAAGGTGGGTAGTAAGATACGCACATAGGCACAAAAGAGGCCCGTTGTGATGCCATAGTAATTTTGTCTGCCCTAGTCACTAAAGTCAGGAAACAATCTGCTTCCTTTTTTGGTGAACCGCACTATTTCCTTTTATGTAACAGGGATTATTCCGTCAAATTTAAGAAAACATATTAACTAAGTGCTCCGACCCTCCTCTTCTCTAAAGCCGGGGACTGGCAAAATAGATGGAGGACGAATTGCTCCACGTCTTCCGAGTCACAATTCTAACAGAAGTCACTGAACCCTGCGTCCACAGTACAACGCAGAGCGCTTCGAGTTAAGCCTGATAGTTGCCTAATGTGATGCGCGTCTATAGAGACCCAGGACTGTCTTGTTATCGCACAGGACGATTGATCGGCCCCAGACCTTTTTGCATTCTCGAGGTATTTTCATCTTACGGCCAATTAGGCCGATGTCATGGGTATTCCTATTGAGAAGGGCCATAAGACATTCGATAGCAAGGTATCAGGTCCTGCTAGTTCATCGGCCATCAAGCGCGTGAAACTGGGTACCCAGAAACTTTTGAAGTATCGTTTACGAGATCACCAGTCTAACGTATAACTCTGTCGAGCTTGATCCTTTACCTCAATCCTTATTTCAAAATATGTTAAAAGCTAGAACGAACTAATTTAGAGCTTGTAACTGGAATTTAATTTGTATGTTGTATATGAATAAATAAATAAATAAATAAAATAAATGTCTGGAAACATTTTTCGATTTTGGCAGTTTGAACGAAGATTTGAGCGTATAGGCTCGTTTCACACATATGAGGTTCCATTCGATTCGGTTCGTTTTCGGTCGCTACCGACAAGTGTGAAACGATTCGGTTTCTATTCGATGCCTAATAGAAACCGTATAGAACCGAATACTCCCTGAGCACAAATAGGTTTCATCAGGTATCTATTAGGTGTGTGTTCATTCGTGTTCAGGGAACAGAAAGCAATCAAGGCGTTCACACATGCACGGTTTAGTTTCGGTTTTAACTGATTGGATCATTTGAATTTTTTTTCAAATTTATAAATTATCAGTTTAGATCTCTTAAAGTGAAATATTTAGACATTTTATCTAGTTAGTTAAGTCAGTTTGAATTAGTTTTATTATTACCTACAATTTTTTGGAAATAATCAGTCGCAGTTTTTCTGATAAAATGAGCGATTTATAAGATGTTAATGTGGATCGGGTGATTTGTGCTGTGCAATCTAAAGTAGCGCTGTGGGACAAGACTTGTGCAAAATATGAAGATAAATTTAAGACGCAAAAGGCATGGAAAAACAATTTTGGGGAAATTTTACGCAAAGTTGAGGAAGAAAACACAAAACCTAATATAAACCGTGTGAGAACCGTGTATGTGTGAAGGGGTTTCGTTCGGTTCGGTTTGTTTTCGGTTAAAACTGAAAACGGACCGAACCGAATGGAACCTCGTACGTGTGAAACAAGCCTAACAAAGTAGAAATCAAATTAAATTGATTGAATTTGATTATTCTCCTTTGATTGAAATGATTGAAATGCATCAAATGCTGGAAATTTATCGGGTGAATTTTTGATTACATGTGTAGTTTAAAATACTCGTACCTAGTATTTTGAATTTCATGCTAGGTACTGGCTATTCCAAATCCTACCTGTTCTATATACTTGCTCCAGTAAATACGCCTTATCTGTATTAATGACCTTGCAGTGAAAATAGACAACATTTTTGCGGTTAGTTACCCTTTAAATATTTCTACCTTTAGAGCTTTCAATGCAGTCAGTGCATCAAAATGAAATTCCCTGGGTAAACTAAACTCATTTTGAACTAGATTTGGTATTCCTAAGTGCCAGCAAAATATTGCCAGCACCAGGCATTTGTAATTATTTTTGCACTAATAAACATCTACAAGAAATATTTGTTTGTAAGAAATGTTTAAATTTGTTGAAAGTCTATGCATTCTCATTTTATGTACAAATGTATGTTACATAACACAGAACCTAACATGTATTAAACTTTACACTACCTTATGCAACTCTAATTTATTATGAACTTCTATTGTAAGTATTAAGTAAAGTAAGTTGCAATAAAGTTTCTAAACGAGTAAGTCTCGTCTTTCATTTCCAACGAAATTTTCAAAGTTTTCGATCCCTCTAGCTCCCGAATCGATCTTTGAAGCTTCCGAGTGGTAGTCCTGAAAGTCTTTCTATCCTTTGAGTTCTATATCTTATAGAGTGCAAAGCCAAGCATTTAAGTCCCAAGTCCATGTTTTATGTCCCCGATGCCAGCATTAAAGAAAAGTAAGAGTAAAACTGTCCAAGTATCCGGATTCAAACCTGTGATCTTTTACTTCAAGACCTGACACTCTACCCACTAGGCAACTCAAGTTTGTTGGAAATTTATTTTTATTTAGCCAATATTGGCTATATATGTTGAGAATGTATTCCTAGTAGATTGAGCTATGCCACATGGAAGTTGCGATGTAATGCATAGCGGAAAGACCCATTATGATTGGGAGTTTGGCCTTTTAAGCTATATTTTATAGCTCAGAATACTATGTACATAGCACATGTGAGTTCAAATGCTGAGTTATGTTACGAGAACCTCGCACTTTGCAGACTTTTTGCAGAGCAGTCAAGCTTGTGTAGTCTAGTAGGTATGTTGCATGGCTTTTTTTTTTGTGAGGTCCCTATTTTGAATCTAGGTTCAAACGCGGGACCGTGCACCAAGCTTTGAGTTTACTTAGCTCTGAATAGGTAGCTGAACAAACCAGGGATAAAATGACTCGTAAAACTAATCACTCCACTCTCGTATTCACATTGACTGTAAATTTCTGATGCAAATCTCTAATAGCTTCAACCCCTGACCGGTACGAGGGTTGTCGTGGGATTCATTTACTTTAAGTGAAAATTACAATGGAATAAACCTCAATTTCAGTCCTTTTCTAACAAGTCATGCCTACCCCACGAAATACTTCAACAGGTTGAAGTCAGGAATAATTTCTGCAAATACAATTTTCCCTAACAATCTTAAGTGTGCTTTTCATATTTTTTTAACCCCACTTGCTTCGCACATCGTCGAATTAATCACTTCGCACTCGTATTCACATTGATTGTAAATGCGTGATGAAACTTTCTACCAGTTTTAACTCCTAGACCGGTACGAGGAATGTCGTATGATTACTTTACTTAACCATCGAATCAAAGTGGCAAGTCGCTTCGATAATGATTGGCTGTAACTCTTTTGATAAAACTTGCATTTCGACGACTTTGCTTTCCTGCTATTCTCGAAAACCAGTCTTTTGAGCATTTTGTATACATTAAAGTTTATATTCTGTGTTGAAAAATTTTGTGTGAAAGCCGTGGACTTTAAGCACAGATACAGATAGTAAACCAAAGCGTTACATTAAGAATCAAATTTTTTCCCACAATTTACGTAAAATATCACCTATTCAAATACCATCGAAATGCACAAGTCAACAACCAATATTTGTATATTATTTAAAGATGAACTTAAAATGATATCATTACTTTAATGTGTAGGCAGCATAAAACAATCAGCTTCTTTTAATTACACGTCTCGGTTCTATTCGACATTCGACTTAGTATCGAACACGTCACGTCATTTCTCGCAATATCTTGACTCGTTATGCTGCTAATCGAAAAAGTTATATGCCTGTCAAATAATTGATTCGAATAGGCATGACCATAATGTGAATGAACGGATGGATCGTCTACAACAAAAGGACATTTGCTTCATATCATATTAGCTCTAGCTCCCCCCAGCTCTGGCTGTTTCTTTTGAAGCTATCGGAAATGTAATTTTCCTACAATATATCAGCACATCGACTAGTACGAGCAGATACATATACATACTTAATATGGTGCAAGCAGACAATGGTAGTACTTTTCTTCACATAAATTATTTTATATCCTCGAGGCGAAGACAGCATATATCAAAGTTCTGTTTCGTCTTATCGTGCTCTCCTTTAACAGTGTCTGCTGAACTCTGCCAGCACAAAGCTTTATGCCTATAGGCAATCGCATTTGATACACACATCATTATGGCCATTCAGCATTCGAATAAAATCATACAAGGTTTCACTCTCTCAATTTCCTTATAGGGAGCTGACGAACTTTACGAGAAGACGGGGCTAAGTGGGCCCTTAATTACGACAGTTATCATCATAGCTCCTGACTTTTTCAAGCATCTATTTGACTGGAGAGATTTCTTAGACTGCGAAGTGAACTACCTTGTCATTTTCAAATAAATGGGATATTTTACAGATGTGGAAAGGTGAAGCATCAAAACGATTACTAATATTCATCACTCATGCAGTCTCTTCGGTTCCTGCTGCATTCTAAAGCTCACAGATAAAGCCCTGGGATAAAATTATATAATAATGAGAACATATGCCCACATAACCTCTTCACTGCACTAGCTAATATATCATAATGAATCCTGAGAGGCAATATGCCTTGCTATACAGGCATGGCACATTGACGGAATGATACTTGTACATGAGCTCTTACATTTCGCGCGGAGCTCCCGACTAGAATTTTCATAGTCACCAAGAAACTGTATTCATATGTATGCATGATACATTCACGCTATTCATCTGTCATGAAGACTTCGACCATATGTACACTTAACGTAGGAAAAGTGATCCTTGGTGTAACCTACTTTGTGGTAGCAAAGTGGGAATGGAATCTCGTTTGAATATTTTAATAGACGACGAGATTGTTGAAGTGACACTGAAACGACATACTCTTTTCACTACATTTTTTTATGAAGTAGGTTCGAGTCGATATTCTGGAAAAGTATTATTTTTTTCAAATCGGTTGTAATGAAAGGTCAAATAATAAGCTAAACTTATCCGCGTTTTTTTAGGCTAGTTTGGTACAGCAAGCCTGTATTTTCTTTGCCGCACAATATCAATGTATATTACAGCTGGTGTTGATATTGATTTTTATTTATTAATAATCTGTCTCTTCAGATATCATCAAACGAATCCATGTCGATTAACTAGACTAAACAAGCTAATATGACTCTATAAATATTAATTTTATTTAATAATTGCTTGGCAAATTTTCACGACAGCTTTGTTCTCTGTCAATAAATAAATAAAATTTTTAAATTGGAATGGTTTTCGCGGGATGATTAAAATTTAAAAATTTTTATATATCATGAAAATTTTATTTGACAAAGTGGTTTCGAAAGCATGCACTGATTCTCATCAGACACCAGCACACAGTGCATACTTGACTGGTGTGACCAATTGCAGTTGGAAATCATTAATTTCTATTTACGCTGGTTGTGACAAATTTTTAACATCTCCGACTTTTATCTATCGAAATAATTTACTCATAAAGGTTATTGATTTGTGATCATGGTTTCCTTCTTGTCTATAAATCAGCATAGACAACGTATATCGTCTCTAAAGCTTGTCAAAGCGGAGAATAATTGATACGGGAAACTCGATCGTTTTGCGGAATAAGCCACCGAAAGCAGAATCAAATTGGAATTGTTTTTGCGGGATGATTAAAATGGTTGGATATGGAATAAGTCGATGGATATAAGTCGGAGATGTTAAAATTTGTCACAACCAGCGTAAATAGAAATTAATGATTTCCAACTGCAATTGGTCACACCAGTCAAGTATGCAGTGTGTGCTGGTGTCTGATGAGAATCAGTGCATGCTTTCGAAACCACTTTGTCAAATAAAATTTTCAAGATAAATAAAATTTTTTTCAATTTTAATCATCTCGCAAGAACAATTCCAATTTGATTCTGCTTTCGGAGGTTTATTCCGCAAAACGATCGAGTTTCCCGTATCAATTATTCTCCGCTTTGATAAGCTTTAGAGACGATATACGTTGTCTATGCTGATTTATAGACAAGAAGGGAACCATGATCACAAATCAATAACCTTTATGAGTAAAATTTTTAGTTTTCTTTGCTACGTCATATAAATAGTTTAACACGTTGACTGGAGCATTAAAACATGGGATCATTAAACAATGAGTTTCTTGCAGAGAAATGCATCGCAGTTAAATCCTGCTATTGACTTAATCATGAAGATGGGTTTTGACAGTCTCCATTAAGCTTCGCATTGTTTTCATATAAAATTTCACGTGAAAGGTTAAGTCAATACCAGTCTTGAAGAAAAGAATTAATCAATTTTGGATTCATAGCTCATGAATATCCATGGATAGGAAGATGGAAGAAATTGCAAAATTTCCTCATGTGTAATAACACTCAAAAAATTTTTTGGTTGAATTTTACTCTTAAAATAGTAGGAAACTGGTTTCCTACTATTAAAGATGTAAATTTATAAAAGTGCGAGCAAAGAATATTTTTTTCGTCTTAAATGTGTAATTTTTTTTAGGAGCAAATCGTGTAATTTTAC
Organism: Nemotelus pantherinus; assembly: GCA_963978885.1. Lineage (NCBI taxonomy): Eukaryota > Metazoa > Arthropoda > Insecta > Diptera > Stratiomyidae > Nemotelus > Nemotelus pantherinus. The sequence continues at coordinate 220,713,629 of OZ022264.1, forward strand.
CTTAAAAAGACGTAAATTTTGGACGAAAACGCATGAAATTTAAGTAACAAAGGCTACTTTTTTCGAGTCTTTTAGGGTAATAAGCGCAATTTATTCGTGAATATCCATAAAATTGTTTAAAAAAAACGATAATAAAATTTGCGTTTTTTGCACTCTTGGGCAGGGCAAGTTAAGATAAGTTTACCCTGACAAAGAGTGCAAAAAATGCACCTAAAGAATGTTTAATCAAACAAATGACATCAAAAGGTTTCTATTGATGTTAAAATTTGTCACAACTAGCGTAAATGCAAGTTAATGATTTCCAACTGCAAGTGGTCACATCAGTTAAGTATGCACTGTGTGCTGGTGTCTGATGAGAATCAGCGCATACTTTCGAAACCACTTTGTCAAAATAAAATTTTCAATGTAAATAAAAATTTTTTCAATTTATTAACCCCCCAAAAACCATTCCAAAGTAGGAAGTTTGCACTACTTAAGTAGGAATTTCAGCTAACCACTAGATAAGTTTCAGTATCAATAGAATTGAAAAAATTTTGTGATCCACAAGTCAGCCACTCAAGACAGTTAGCTGCCATAACATAAAATATTACCCCAAAACTAAATATCGTTCACAAAAGACTGTAAATAGGTAACTTTAAGTGTTAAAAATGCAAGAGTCCTATCAATTCAAGTAAGCAAATATAAATATTTTTCTTGTCAAATACAGAGACTTTTTGCAATTCCTTTAAATTTATAATTTATTTTAATTTGATAAATATACACATGAACTTATAGCACTTATAGCTACACTTCTAATTAACTTGTATCTACATTTCTACACTTCTTACACGAAAAGACTGACACTTAACTGCTGCCATTCAAAGCAACGATCACGAAATTTCAGACTCGTTCAGTCTAGCCAAATCGCCGTCTTTCGTCCCAATGTTACATCAATTATAAGTCAAATTCGAGCAAATGATACACTGAGAGAAAAGCGTGCGTTCATAACAAACATGTGCCGCATTCAAAAAGAGCGGTCGTTAAAATCCGTTTGATTTGAATAATTTTCGTTCAGTTGGACCAAATCATTGTTCGATTCAAGCAATTTCAAGAAAACGCGTAAACCATGACGCGTTTGAAAATAACGTTCAATCAAACTAATTACTTTAAACTGTGAAACCATTTGATTTGAACACTTTATTGTTCATTATGCATGGTGGATGTATTTGTCTCGTCTTACAAATTTTCTGAGAAAAGATCAAACTTATACCAGATCAATTCAAACACTTTTCTTGTTCTAATGAACGGTAATTGTTGTCAGAAAAACTTCAGTTGCCCGAAAATGTACAAGTTTAAGTTTTTCCTTCGTTTGATTTGAACACGTTTCGCATTCAATTTGATGCGTTTGGCGTTCAATCAACCCAAAAGTTTCAAATCATCTCCTAGATTGCTTCGCTTGCATTAGTAGTTCATAGTTAAAAGTGAATAGAAGTGCGTGTAAGTGTTATGGACTGAAATAATTTTGCCAACATAGAAGTGGTTTTGGTGATAACATTTGTGATATATTGTTTTTTTCTCAAGATATTATCCTAGAACATTATTGTCAACTAAATATTTTTAAGAAAACTTACTATACGGCAAGATCGAAGTTGAAAAAACCCCCCTACCGGAAAACTTCATGATCGCAACCTCAAGCTTCGAAATCGCTTCAAGAGAAAATCGCTCTTTGATCCTTCTATATCAGTTTCTTCGCAACAATGTTTACCAGAATGTGACTAAATACTTAACGACACTCCTAAGAAAGACGAGTTAAGCAAGTGAAAGAAAACTTTTTCTTATCACCGTGCTCTGATGGTGATAATAAAAGAAAACAAAACGTGGCCGTTATTAAAAAGTGCCACTTTAGGGCCAAGTCTTGTAAGTAAGCAATGATATTACGATGAACAAACTAATCATTTTTACTATAGATTAATGCGGATTTCGAAAGTCTTTATTAAAAATTGTTAACCCTTTTGAAGTAAAGGAGAAAGCAAAGCAATCCTCGGTTATGTACTGCTCTTATAGATTTAAGTTTGGTGTAGTTTCTATTTAGATAAATGTTAAGTATATGTTAATCATAAAAGCTATTTCTGAAATAAATTGCATTGAAGTCAAAATAATAAAAAAAAACTCTTTTTCATTTGTTTTACCTATGATAAAAATCAAATTATAAATCTATCTGCAAAGAAATGGTAAGCTTCTTTTGTAATTAGTAAATGCGTTAGGGCGAACACATCATTAGTATATACTTAACATGCCTCTTTGTGTTTATTGCAGTTCCACCCATTCGAGTTACAAAATAAACAACAGAATGCTCAAATAAATTTCGTACATTTTCAATCCAAATATTTGAATTACGTTCAAATCAACAGCTTTTCCCGATCAGAATAAACGATTGTGATTGTTGCCTATTCAACATACAGTCAGACAAAAAAGTCTCCGTACGATGCTATCTTTTCTGCATTTACAAGAATAACTTAGAGATATTACAATATTTTTTTTATTTAAAAAATGAATATGTTTTCGACAACTCTTTACTTACTAAATATGATAAGAAAATAACAAAAATATTGCCACCTTTTAATGCAGTAATTCAATTAAGCAAAAAAGTCAAAATTTAACATCAAAAAAGTCTCCGTACGAACGTAGAAATAAATCAAATTAAAGCTAAAAAAATTATTCTGTAGATGTGATTTAATATTTGGTGGCATTTCCATTAGCTTTAATCACTTCTGCTAAACGCCTGGACATTGAGTTAACAAGCTTTGATGTGATTTCCGGTCCGATTAAATTCCATTCTTCTTGTAGTTTAGCTCTTGTTTGCTTTTTATCGCGTGTTTCCGAACTCTGCGTTCCAATTCATCCCATAAATGCTCAATGGGATTTAAGTCGGGTGACTGTGGTGGACTGTGAAGCTGCGTGGGCACGTTATACAAAAGCCATTCCTTAACCACAATTGTGGTATGCTTTGGGTCATTGTCTTGCTGGAAAATGAAATCGCTTTCCAAACCCAAAGCATTGAAACTTTCGGGCAGACATGTTTTCAAAATATTTAGGTAGTGCCACCGATCCATTGTACCATCAATAAAGTGCAGCTCCCAAACTCCTGAAGCCGCCATACACCCCCAAACCATCACACTACCACCACCGTGCTTAACAGTTGGGACTAGGTTTTTTACGTTCAGCTCCTCCTTAGATTTGCGCCAGACTTTTCCTCTGCCATCTGAGCCAAACACGTTAAACTTGCTCTCGTCCGAAAACAAAACTCGATTCCAAAAGGTAGCATCCTTATTTTCATGGGTTTTTGTAAAATTTAATCGCTTCTTTCGATTAATTTTTGAAATAAACGGCTTACGCCTAGGTTTTCGACCATGAAAGTTATTCTCTCGTAGAACATTTCTGATGGTTTCATCACTAACTGTTAGGTTGAATTCCTTTCTTACGTCGTCTGCTATTTTAGGTGCGCTGGTTCTCGGATTCTCCTTAATTTTACGCACTATTGACCGTCGGGCTGTAGCACTTAGAATTTTTGGACGTCCTGAACGAGGCTTACTTTCCAAGTATCCGGTTTCTCCGTACTGCTTGATTACATACTGCACACTAGACTTCGGTTTCCCAAATATTTTTGCTATTTCGCCCATTGACTTTCCTTGGCAATACAGCTCAACGATATTTTTGCGCGTATCTAAACTGATTTCCTTACCCATTGCCGATGGTTGTGTTTTCTGGGCTTCACTCAAATCTTCACGAGGCTATAACTATGCTAGCTGTATGCTAAGAGAAATGCTCAAATTCGTATGAAGTTGACGCGCGTCTAGCACTGCACATGTTTGTATAACACGGTGTTGCCATTTATTCGTACGGAGACTTTTTTGATATAAAAATTTGAACAATTTACTTTAGTGAATTACTATATCGTTATGAATGGATAAATTTGAAATGTTTTTTCTGATATTTGTAATCAAAGAGTTATAGAAAGCATAACATTTTTTAAATTAATAATATTTTGTAATATCACAATGTTATTCTTGTAAATCAAGAAAAAAGAGCATCGTACGGAGACTTTTTTGTCTGACTGTAAGTGCTTAATTTTGTATAGTGACCGTTGAGAATAGTTAAGCCGAACGCTTAATTAGTTCAATGTAAAAATTATAAATATTCATTTTGAATGCTACTAAAATTGAATCGAAACGAAAAATATTCAAACGGCAACGTCTTACATAATCAAAACAACTAACAAGTCGTTCATGGTAAATATTTTCGCGTTTAACTATTGCGCGTTCAGTTCAAAAACATCGTTGCTGTTGAAACAAACATATTCGCCATTGGCGCCGTTTTGAACGCGAATCTCTTTGTTTCGATGCACTTTTTCGTTCATTGCTACTAGTTCATTTTTCTCAGTGTACACTTTTACAGCGTTCGCGTAAATGTGAGTAGCGAAGAAAGAAATTTACACTCTTGTTGCGAAGGTTTACAAAACGCTATTTATTATTCAGTTGATATGAGGCAAAAGCAAAAAATGCACATCCAATGTGTAAAAAAATTGTGATTCGTTATTTTAAGCAGAAAAATGAATATATTTACTTTTATCGAAGTATTATATTTAGAACCACTTTTTAGAGTGAATACTTGTATACTAAAATAATAATACTTGCATGCAAAGTGAATAATATTCTTCATAAAAAATAAATATAAAGTACCAGCCTTTTAAAAATTGTAATCCAATTTCTGTGATAGCTTCAGGCTTTGTAGATTTCTCTCTTGTTGCCGATCAAATTTAGTTTGTTTGTGTGATAAAATGGTCAACCACGTTGACAAAGTAATGCGAAAAAACACTAGCTCAAAGAAACCGCTGAAAACACTGATTTTCGAAGGAGAATAAAGGAATTTAGCAGAATTTGAGTGCATATTCTACCACACACAAGAAGCAATCTTGCTACAACCAACCTGATTCGAAGACCATGAACGACTTTAATCCGAAAACTGCATAAAAACTCAAAGGGTCGAATTTTTTTCAGGGTCACCACTCGCATGATTTTCAAAATTTAGGAAACTAAAACAATTGTTACAAACATATATCGGATGCTTGTCTTATGAAACTTTGAAAGTAGCATTTCTATAACACAAATGATGAGAATGCTGAGTGCTGATAATAGTTTTCCAGCACTGAGTATTTTCTACCACAACTGTTCAATGTCAAAATCTACGTACCCTGCGAATTTCATTTGCATTCAGTAACATCATCGAAAGTAACAGAGAAAAAAATGTTTTTGGTAACCATCCGAAAAAATAAATCATTGAAACATTGGTTTGGTCTAATGGTATTGAGAAACAAAAATATCTGGATTTCGTTAACCTTTGCTAGCACCAAAGCCAAAAGTATACCAAACTGCTTCACGTTGAGGTCAACTCGCGTTGTAAATTTCGTTTGAACGCAATGACTGCATTGAAAATTAAAGGGATTCCAGAAAATTTAGGACTACGATCCTCAACAACTTTCAAAACCCAAATATTTTTTGTTTATTTTCACTACAAGATCATAATCATATGAGAATTTCATGACAAAACCGCTCAGCAAAGATATGACAAAGGCTTACAAAATTTACCATAGCTGGCAGCCCTGTTACCGTTTTTCATCTAAATTTATATCAAATCTGACTTATCATAAGTTCCACCAGCTTTATGAATTTCGTTCAGATTTCATGACTGCATAGGAAGTTATGGGAAAAGGGTTTTTAGTTGCTGACCGAATTTTCAAGATTCAAGAGACAAAAATTACCATATCTGGAAGCTCAAAACTAGTTTTTCAGCCAAATTTCTGCCAAACTTTGCTCAAAGTAAGTTCTAGATACTACGTGAATCCCGTTAAAATCTGTTTTTTAGTAGTTTTTCAAAACGACCACAAGGTCGCACACATTCAAAAATCACTTCTACCAAACCTGGTTCTAATTAAGATAAACAGGCTCTGTGAATTTAGGGTTGACTTGACTATCCGATCGTAAGTTCTCGTGAACAGAATTTCTTAATTAGAGGTAATTTGGTGATGGGTTGCCGTTCTTGAACAAAGGATAAGATTTATCAATCTTGTGTTGTTTTTTTTTCAAGGAGCGAAGCGAATTTTTTCAGGAGGGTCGATATTTCGAAGGGTTTTTGTCACGTGACTACCGTGGGTTTAAGATCTAACCCACATGGTATATATACATATATATATATATATATATATATATATATATATATATATATATATATATATATATATATATATATATATATATATTTATATATATATATGTTAGGTGTACAAATAAGTTTGACAGAAGGTGTCCCCACCAAAAAGTTATGTTGAAATTGTCTGATGTGATACGTAATATCGTTAGTTTTGACATTTGGTATCAACTAAACCTTAAAGTATTAGTGACTCTATATCAGAATCTCAGAAAGGATAATGTCAAATTTTATGCCGAATATGCGTAATTTGTGGGAAATTTTCATTTATTTCTTTATTTTGAGGAAATCTGCAGCTGAGGTACATCGATTGCTTGCAAAAGCATATGGAGAGGCTGTTTTAGGTGAGAGAAGCTGCCATGAGTGGTGCGAATAGTTTAACTACGGTGGGTTTGAAAAGGATTTTTAAAAAGGATTTTTTTTTGCATTGTCTCGTCACTGGCAATGAAAAATGAATCCAGTACGATAACTCTAAGAAGAAAAAATTATGGGGGCCACCTGGCCATGCTTCAACATCGACAGCCAAACCAAATATTCTTGGAGAAAAACTCATGCTGTGTATTTGGCGGGACCAGCTTGGAGTTGTGTATTATGAGTTGTTCAAATTGAGCGAAACCATTATTCGAACTCTGTACCAAACACAATCAATGAGATTGAGTCGAACACTCAAGGAAAAACGCGCCCTTTAGTAATACATACACAACCAAATTATTCTCCTACATGGTAATGTTCGTCCGGATATTGCGTCATCGGTTAATATCTATTTGAAAACGCTTAATTGGGAGGTCTTACCCCACTCGCCGTATTCACCAGACATTGCACCCTCCGATTGTCACCTGTTGGGGTCGATGGCACATGGTCTGGCTGAGCAGCACTTTACATCATATGAAGATACCGAAAATTGGGTCAATTCGTGGATAGCATCAAAAGATGAAGAGTTTTTCCGACGTGGTATCCGGATGTTGCCAGAAAATTGGGAAAAAGTAGTGGCTAGTGTTGGGCAACACTTTGAGTAAAAGGCAATTAACCGTTCTTTCACAATAAATTCCTGATTTTTAATAGAAAACGGCCTAAACTTATTTGTATATAAATATATATATATATATATATATATATATATATATATATATATATATATATATATATATATATATATATATATATATATATATATATATATAGTGGTGGCCACGAATTTAGCACACTTGGTATCTGTAACTTTCAACTGCAAATATTTTCTACTGTTATATGTTATTCATTCCAATTTTTTTCCTGAGTTCTTCCCACGATGTGATGGCTATGTCATGTTGGTTTCATGTGGTTATTGTCTTCCGATTTTTTTTATTTGAGTTTAGTTGTGAATAAGATGAAAAAAAAGCTGGACACGAATTTAGCACAAAATGTAAGCTGTTTATTATAATGCCAAAAAAAATAACAAAGAACAAATTTAAACGCAATAATTTAGTACTTTGTCGGATATCCTTGATTTCTGATGACCGCAGCGCATCTCCTCGGTAGGCTCTCGACCAAGGTCATAAAACGTTCCCTCGGAATCGCGTACCAAGCTTTTTGAATTTCGGTCCACAGATCGGCCATATTCTGAGGTTTTACTACGTGGATATGCTCCATGACATCGTTCCACAAATTTTCAATGGGATTGAGATCAGTTGATTGGGCTGGGCACTTTAGAACATCGATTCGGTTCTCTTCCAAGCATCCATTCACTGTGCGCGAAGTGTGTTTTTGGTCATTGTCATGCATAAAACACCATCTAAGGGGCATGTTATCATCAGCAAATGGCATCATTGTGTTAACAATGATATTTTTGTAAACATGCTAATCCATTCTTGTGTCAATTTTATGTATGGAGCCAACGCCGTACCAAGAGAAGGCAGCCCACACCATCACACTTCCACCGCCGTGCTTAACGGTCTTCAAAGTGTACTTTCGATGATGCTGCATGTTCGAAGGACGCCATACGTACCTCTTACCGTCAGATCCGAATAGACAAAACTTTGACTCGTCACTCCAAAGCACATTTTTCCAAAAAAATCAACGGTTTTAGCAAGTGGTCACGGGCAAACGCAATTCGAGATTTTAGATTTTTTTTTGACACAAGCGGTTTGTGCTGTGCTATGCATCCACGCAATTTTTTTTCATTGAGCCGTCGTCTTATTGTCCTTGAGGATAGGTCAGTGCCAAATTCCGACGAAAAATCCCTCTTTATAACGGTTGAACTGTTAAAAGGGTTCTTGATTGGGGCTCTATAAATCAAAGAGTCCTCGTTTATTGTGGTTTTTCGAGCTCTCGGTCGCTGTTTTACATTTTTCGAGTTCCCATATTGTTGCATATGGTTTAACGCGTTGTAAACCATATTTCGGGAACATCTTAAAGCACTTGCAATTTGCATAACGGTGCTTCCACTGCTCTTCATTTGATGAGCTACCTGCCACTGAGCCTCTGTGCACCATGTACCTTTTGCCATTTCTAAACACACATTTTATGTGAACAGGAATCATGAATGAACTAAAAAATTGCAAATCTTACCAATCAATTCGATTTACCAGAAACTAAACACCGTAATTAGGGATATTTCAAGTTGTGCTAAACTCGTGTCCAGCTTAGATCACGTACCACTTGCAATTAAATGAGAATCGAGACGAAACGGAACACAGGAAACAAACGAAATTAACGTGAAATAATCATCACATCGTGGGCAAAACAAAAGAAGAAGAAATTGAATGAAAAACGTAAAACAGTAGAAGATATTTGCACTTGAAAGTCACAGATAACGAGTGTGCTAAACTCGTGGCCACCACTGTATATATACAGTCAGCGACAAAAGTCATGGCACCTTTAATTGTGTAGAAAAACAATAAGTACCATTCAGTATGGTTTTTAATTTTTAAAAGTAAATTACTCAAAATATAATCTGTATAATAGCAGCTATATTTTCCCATTCACGGGATTTCAATATTGCTTTGCGTTTGTCCATGAAGCGTAAAATTTGTTGCGTAGTACACAAATGCCGCGACAAAAATCATGGCACTCAGCGGATTGCTTATTCAATAACAGTAATTTCCCAGAACTATGTAGCCTGTTGGAAGTAAATATCAATTTGGTGGTCTATATACTTTAGTTTGAGAAAGTTTTACGTTGATTCAGTCAATTTTTAAAGTGTTTTGTGATTAAAAAAGATGTCAAGGAAAGAAACAACGTGTGAAGAACGAAAAATTGTGTTAAATATAAAGAAAGATGGGAAAACGTATGAGGAAATTGGAGAATATATAAAAAGGAGTAAGTTAACAGTAAGAAACATAATAAAACGAAAGGAAATAGAAAATAGAATGAAAAACAAGACAAAAACGGGCCGGCCCCAAGTGTTAACCGACAACGATGAACGGATTATAATCCGCAAAGTCAAGGTTAATCCAAATACATTTGCAAGTCAACTAAGCCAGGCAGCTTCAGTTGAATTTGGAAAGAAAATTTCTCCAAGGAGTATTCAAAGAGTCATACGAAGTAATGGAGTTAGAAGCCGTGTCGTTCGCAAAAAACCGTTCATAAGCAAGGCAAATAAAAAAAACGTCTAGAATTCGCCGGAAAATACTTAAATGCACCAGCTAACTTCTGGAACAAGGTAATTTTTTCCGATGAATCGAAATTCAATATTTTTGGAAGTGGTGGACGCATAAGAGTGTGGCGTCGACAAGGCGAAAGTTTACTGCCAAAACATTTACATCCTACAGTGAAAGATGGTGGCAGTGGCGTTATGATATGGGGATGCATGTCTGCAAACGGTGTGGGAAATATGGAGTTAATAGAAAGCACAATGGATCGTTTCGGATATCTAGCCATTTTGAAGAAACATTTGCAAAATAGTGCGGAAAAATTGGGTTTGGGTGGTGATTATTTTTTTTAACAAGATAATGATCCCAAGCATACAGCATACATTGTGAAACAATGGATAATCTATAACACTCCTCATATGCTGGCTACACCTCCTCAGTCACCAGACCTCAATCCGATTGAGAATCTTTCGAGTGAATTGGAAAAAAAACTTAAGGAAACATAACATAACATCGAACGCACAACTGAAAGACATCATACGGCAAGAATGGACTAATATCAACAATTCATATGCTCTAAAATTAGTCCAATCAATGCAAAGGCGCTTGAAAGCGGTAATACAATCCAAAGGATACCCAACTAAATATTAATTTCAATATACTGCTATTAAAAGATGCAATTTTCTAATCAAGTGCCATAACTTTTGTCGCGGCAAAAATATAATTTTTGAATAAACGAAGTTGTTTTGTTATATTAATTTTGTGAAATTTGATTTGTTTTTATATATTCATAATCTATATTAATAAATATTTATTATTTCTAAAACACAACGGAATGGCTTTAATATTTTAGAAGATATGTATCTGCAAAACGATAAGTGCCCTCAGGTGCCATGACTTTTGTCGCTGTCTGTCTATATATATATATATATATATATATATATATATATATATATATATATATATGTATATATATTTATATATATACATATATATATATATATATATATATATATATATATATATATATATATATATATATATATATATATATATATATATATATATATATATATATATATATATGTATATATATATATATATATATATATATATATATATATATGTATATATATATATATATATATATATATATATATATATATATATATATATATATATATATATATATACATATATTTGAGTTTTCGACTAAGCAATTTGAATGCTAGTGTTATTCGAACAAATCAAATCAAAATCAGAGCAAATAAAGCTTATTTTGGAAAAACTGGTAAGTTTAGATTAAATAGGCTCTTATTAGGCTAGGCTTAATGTAGTTAAACATAAGTGAGATATAGTAAATTAGTTAGTAAATTAATTAGTAATTGATTAGTAAATTAAACTAGTATTTAAGTATCATACAGCTAAATCAACCACAGATAATGTACAAACTGGGTAATATTTTATTTTTAAGCCGAACAATAAATATACAAGATACAATTGAATAACTACAAAGCAAGAACTTAAATACTCCTTAAGCTAAGTTAGTTATTATTTTTATTTATAAAGTATTATTATTTAAAATAAACTACAAAGCTAGAGAAGAAATGAAAGAATTTTTCAAATTTTCTCTGTAAATACTAACTAATTTATTCTATCGTATATGTATATGTAAATAAGTTTTGTTGTATTATTTTACCAAATTGCATTATTTTACAAATAATCTTTCTGGCGATTTATTTTCAATGCAATTAGCAGTAGCGGCAAATCAGAACTATACACTGTTTTATATTTGTAAATTTTTGAAAAAAAATTTAAGTTCATTAACATCTTGCAGCTATTACCTCCAACACTAATGACAATGGAGGTGTAAGCCGTGCAGCCGATGAAGCTGCAGTCGAAAAATTTGTTGCTTTCAAGCAGGTATGGGAAAAATAGTGTTGATTGTTTTGAGAATAAAAGCAAGTGAAAAATAGTTAACATCTAGCAACCACGGAATTTGAGATATTGGAAGGTACTGAAAGGAAGCCAGGTTATGTTGGCAATGTAAGCACAAAAAAGTTATCTGTTTTCTCATTTCTCATGTGCGTATGAATCCTTTTATGTGAATGTAGTTCAACCAATTAGTATAATATTCTATTATATACTTTTATTCTATTTAAGTTACATCATAATTAAAATAAATACAATAAACTTTTCTATAAGGCACCATTGCATTCTCATTTATGAAATTGAAACTCTTCAAACTATTTAGAACAATATTATATGGTTACTTGTAGTCTGCCAAACCACATTAAAATAATAATCCTGGTATTATATGATCGTTTCTATAATTTCTAACATTGTAAAATATATCATCCAAACATACAATTGCCTATAGATAGAATACTATACCACATACATATTCTTGGATGTTTAAACTTTCGGTTCTTGATAAAATGCACTCCATTATTTCTTGCCATGAAAAGCACACGAGCAATTAGCAAACTCTGCAGAATTCAGTTCTTGTGCATTCAAATAAGATTCTAGTTACATATACGGTTGCGACTCTACAGAGTATACCATTTGGACGAACACTTTAGCTTACTTACTTCAACAACATTCTCACTAACGAACTTTAAAGCTTTGAAAGCAATCCTTTTCGAACAAGTTAATTCTTTATTCTTATGATACGTCCAGTGAAATTCGACATAAAAAAGTCGAAACTTCGGAAAAATTAAGTGAAAGCTGAGTTTTAGTGTGAATCTTGATACTAGCGTGCTGAACAAAATGTAAAAGGTTCCCATCGATCCGAGTGCTGCGTTACTTTTTATATGAAGTCAAAAATCACCAAAAGTGACTTTTCCTAAATATCTCAGTAACGGTTACGTCTTCAGAAAAACAATGTATGACGAATTTGTAGCTTACCAAATTTCCTAAAAATAAAAGGTTTGTATATCTTTTTCCTGTAACCATAACCGTTTTTGAGATATACTGATCTAGATATTTGTAACTAGCAGTATCCACTTTCTAAACGGCATGTTTATATCATCCAATTTTGATTATGATTTGGAATATTTGTGAGTTGTAAACAAACTTATCTAGCACACTCCAGGATAGGTGGAAAAGTGTGCTCCGGAATGATTTTTTTGGAAGCCTGATCAGAGATTCAAAAAAAATTTCGAATATCAGAATCGGCTTCCAAAACAACCTGTCATCAATTTCGTCAATTATTCGGAAGCCCATGTCTCGACAAGTAAGCCTGATAGAAAAAAAAACATATGTATCCACGTTCATTTCCTCTAGAACTACCATTACGCACAATATGAACGAAATCCAGAACCATAAAAAGCAGTCCATAAAAAGCTCGCATGAGAAAATCCCTAACAAAAAAATGCTCGTTGTCTTTTTTAACACCAGGATATCATACTGCCCTGAACAAATGTGAATACTGTTTTTATACAAGGATGTCCTTAGAAGAATGGAAAAGAGGGGCATCCGGTCAGGAGTGCCGTCAAAGAGTGTCGTGGAGGCTACACCACGATTATGTGCCCAGTCACACTCTCTTCCTCGTGAGAAACTACTTGACCCAGATCAATTTGACAGTGATCATCCAGTCTTCTTACAGTTTAGAGGTAGCACCGCCAGACTTTTTTCCATTTGCCTCAAATGAGCCCTGTAAGGTCACCATTTACCTCAAATGAGCACTGTAAGGTCAGTATGTGGAGTCCATAGACAATATCAGAGCGGTTGTAATGCATGTCCTGAAGTACATCGCAGGAAAGGTTTCCCCAGAAATCTTCCAAACATGGAAAGCTTGCCTTCAGAAGTGCATGGAAACAGAGGGACGTTATTTTGAGGAATTATAATAATTTGTATCCATCAGTCCAATAAATATTTGTTTCTGGTTTAGTCGCATTACTTATGGAACGGACACTTATAATATACATTTTTTTTTATCATTACAAATGTAGGCCAAACTATCTCAGGAGTGGAGTTGAAATTTAAGGAGGTAACTGATGCATATAAAATGTAGACTTCTCCACAATTTAGCAAGGAAATTTTTAAACCGTTGGCGAGGACGGGGAAATAAGCGAATTTTTCGCTTGGTTGAGATAAGGTTTCAGAAATGTTTAGCTCCATAAAAGGACGGAGTATCTGAAGGTAGTCAAATATTCTTTTCAAATTTCGATTTTTCGTAGCCATCAATGCAGCCATCAGCTTATAACATAATTTATTAAACATATTCATGACAAGACAGATTGAAAAAAAGTGCATGCAAAGCTAATTCTTTTTATGTCAGCGCTGTTTTCTTGAACTTAAGCTTTTTTGGATACGTCTACCATTAATGCAGTGCCTAAAGATTTGCCCGCAGTAAGTAAATCACCACTTTGAAAAATTGTTTCCTCGTTTTCCCTATTTCTAAAATAAGCTGTAAAAATTACAGATAGTTTCCATTATTTTCAAAACTCCAAAATTTGTCTAGGAAGGCCGCGGATTTGAAGATTTTTTCCACATGCCTGTCGTAGCTACAGGATTATCAGCACATTCATTAGAAGTCACACATGTCTAGTTTTGATAATCATTAATACGTCCTGCAAATTTCGTAATGAAGTTGTGGGAACACCTAATACACAACGTAAATACACATCCACAATCCAGAAACACTTGACTTTTCAAACAACCACCAAAATTAACAAACACCAAGTAGGCTAAGATAGTTTTAATTTTCGATATTTGTTGCATGTAAGTTTAGTATACTTTTAATCTTCTAGAATTAACATTAAAAATATTTTTATATAACTTATTCAATTTTATTTATTATTAGGGAGAAATGTACGACTTCGTAAAAAGTCTTGTCTGAAGTTATCACCAATCGAAATTGGGGAAAAAATCCTCGGTTATTTTTAAGCAATCAAGGCCCACGTAGGGTTAAAGTTGTTGTAAATATATTTTATATTTATATGTTATATATCTATTTGAGGCAAAGGGATTGTTTAAACTAGCTAATATGTACTTAGCAACGCAAAAATTATTATTGCAGAATAATTGTACACTGCTAAGGCCATTCTTCAGCATTGACTATAATCAAGAATCAGTAAATCATCTATATATCAGAAATTGCTCGAACAATTAACATCATGGTCGAAAAACATTTCCGTTAAACACCAACCCAAATTGAGCTGCACAATATGCTAAATGGATTATTACAACAGCTATTCAATGCGCGGAAAATCGTTAACAGTCTCCTTCCGTCTCTTGGTGAAGCGCTAAAATGGCAAACCGGACGCAATAAACACAATCATAATCAAACCATCAACTTTTTATTTGTTTACATTTCTGCACATTCACCATGCTCAGAGTGTTCGGTACACTAGGGAAAATTTTAAATTTGTGCTCCCAATCTGAGCTCCCAATGAAGACGGGAATGTCTATATAAGGCAACCGTAGCATATTTTGTTAGGAGGCTTAACTGGAAAATTGATGCTGAAAAAAATTGTGATGCCGGATATTGGAGGAAGGAAGGAAACTGGGAACGGTACACTACACTGTGTAGACGATAGTTTGCATAATGGGAGCTTACATTTTCATATTTTTATGGATTAGGGTCGTTTCTAGGTGGCAATGAGCAATTTTATGATGAAAACTTATGAAACAACAGAATGAAATTTGCTCGAGCATAAAATTTTTATGATTTTATTTGAAGAATTCATCAATATTTACACGAGTAGTCATAGACTTTAAGTGTTTAAGAGTTACTTGATGCAACAGGGATTTGAATTTTCAATAAAAAATTTGAATAACGAATTGAGAATTCATTCTTGAGTTAGTCCTCCTAACAGTGATGCCATATGGTTCAGGCTAAGGTGGAAAATAGTATAAATAGTATACAATGTTTGAATTCTATGATTGCGTTTTTTAGTAGTGAATTCTAATTTGGAAATAAATATTTCCAATGAAAATTTAATTTTAATGTTATCAACAAAAACACATCTTGACAGCTTTTTATAAAATATATTATTGACTTTTATTTTTCATTATTTTTAATTTACATTTTTCTTAGCCTACTATATAAATGAATTTTGGTGTATTGTATAGTGTTGTGTGGATATGTGATTGTAAGTTGTGTTACACACGTTGGTGTTTGATCCAAAGATTCAATTTGTGATCAAAATATCAGAAATAAAAACTTTATTGTAAAACTATTGTACAATAGTTTTATTTTTATTGATAGCCTTTTGTGGTATATCATCCAAAAAACTGATAAATTTTGTATTGGACATTAAGATTAGTTTTCTGTATCTGAAGAGCTCAACGTATTCGCTTCCTCCAAACTCAGTAGCTTACAATTGGGCAAGAAATACTCAACTGCATTGTAACCGAGATTTGACGTCAGTTAAAACCAAAACCCCCAACTAAATTGAGAGCGCCCCAATTATTGACCCACTTCATTCAGAAAACGATACAATAAATTCAATAAGAATTTAATAATTTTCTAACTATTATTCCTATTAAATATGTTCAATGTGATTTATAATACTTCCAAAAAGTTCAGAATTTGATGTTGAATTTAACTTTTCAATTTCAACGTCATCATTTATTTTGTGGTCATTGCTCATATAAGGATTTAAAAATTCAATTTGATTTTGTTATTTCCATAGCTTTATAGTTTTACATCAGGTGGAATTTTCTTCATTGTATACAGATTAAAGTTCACAGTATAAACTATTCTCTGATAGAACAAGATCTGCTAGAAATGTAATAAACACGCGGGCAACTCAGTGGCGACGTCATCTTCAAAAATCACAATTTCAATAAAATTTCCTATGAAAACACGACAATCGAAAGCAAGTATGCATATCCCTTTCAATTCAAATGTTCGTTCTTTATACTCTTTGAGTGCGGGAATCTTCAAACATTCAACCACTTTCAACCCCTTTAGCTGCTACTGGAGCCATTGGATTAAAATGAAATCCACAGGGGCAAACCTTAAGCCCGATGAATTTTTACGTTATGTATATTTTCTAGCAAGGGTTGTATTATTTCATGCATATCAAAGTAATGAAAAAATTGACAAAAATTGTGGGCTTTGTGCTGCATTTGTTCATTTGTTTACTTCCCCCAGCCCGTTGCATTCAGATATATGCAGTCTTAAATACACTCTTGTTATTTAAGTGCATTTAATTTATGTGTCTCCTTTAATTACACTTTCAAATGCAATCAAATCTGTCAAACGTGAGCTTATTCATTGTCGGTAGCTAATGAAGAACGACTCACGCACCTATTCGTCTTTCTTAACATTTTTAGAGAGTTTTTCAGTAAAAACATAGCCGTTTTGTATTTGAATAAACGCAGAGCAATTAAGACATAAAATTGAATTTTGTTTCAAATGAAATTCAATTTCATTCATATGAATACCGCGAACACATTTGGAGCGATATATCTTTGCAGCCAATTTTTTATCACCCTTAGCGGACATTTAGGATACATTTATTAAAATACGATTATCTGTCTTGGTTTTTTATAAAATTTATTTGTTGATAGATATATATCGGTACTGAAAATATCACCACAATGGCCGCCGGTGCCAATGAATTAAAAGTAATCAACATTAAATGAAACTAAGTGAAATTACTCCAAATGTTCATCAATGTTCACTGAAAATTTGAAATGGGATGATGCGTTCCCAAGAAATGGTAATTTTTTACTGAATTGTTGTGTCCTTATTGAAAAACCATAAATATTATACCGCGATGAATGGTTTTTGCACAAAATGTCAGGTGTTTTTAAGCACTTAAGAAAGTTCCTTTAGATTTTTAACTTCCAGTGATGTTTTTTTCGTTCAGGCAGTCGTACGTAATGGACACAACGATTTTAAATACTTCTTGTTAGCCATCTATAATACTGGTATATTTTATTTTCGATTACTCTTCCTGTTGTCTATGATTTCCGAAATGTAAAGTTGGTTATATAAAAAATTAACTTTCATGTTCATAACGCGGCAAGTTTGATCTCAGCTCTGATATATTTTCCACTATAACAATTTCCCTAGCCTGTTTATTCCCCACAAACAATGCAAAATGCCTAATTTTACGAAATGTCATTCTTGACTTAAATGACCGGAATAATCTCCTCCCATAAAACTTCGGCGTAAGTATCGAAGATCGCTTAGTTTCAGCATTTTTAAATCGCTAATTTGAAAATAAATTGCTAGATAAACTTGCAATATATCATCCCTAATCAATGAATTTGAAAATTTTTCGTCAATATCTATTTCCCCATTATTTGCGAACGAGACCTTTTTGAGATCCATTCACACCGATAAAATAAAATGACTAAGATTTACGGTAAGTCCACTCTCACGGCTCTATCTTTTCTTAACGTAAAATCTACTAAATCTTATTTAACCGTGAGCTATTCATCTGTTCTATATTAAAGCATCCTGTATCAGTGATGCACAAAAACTACGGTTGATTTATTAGCTTGACAATTTTTCCATTCCAATGATAACCTTTATACTCTTTGTGAACTTTTATTACAGATGGCTGGCTACGTCTAGCCCGATCCAAGCGCAAAGTTCGAAATTCATGTGTGTTTGTCACCTCCACGTAGGTATAGTCAATGAAAAATATCAATTTTCAGCTAGATGAGGGTTTGAAGTTTATTGTTAGGGTAGAGAATTTCGAGTTTTCGAGATTTATATAAGGCGATTGCAGCTTAAATTCAGGACGGCTAGTTGACAGTAAGATGTGCGATGGTTAAGAATCGATGGAAATTGAGTTTTTATGTCGCGGTGAGTGTTTGTGAATCTACTCTTTCCTTTTCAGTGCAAATAGGAAATAATCAAGTGGATACTATGCTGGATAAGTGTGTAAAGTGAACATATCACGGAGCAATATGTTAATTTGTTTCATTAGGGTGGCCACAGTAAAATAAGACCCTTTTATCTTTGTGAATATTTCCATGTATATATCTGCTTCAGATGTTTAAGCCATATGGCAAACTTTTATGCAAAGGGTAAAAAACGATTCTAGTATTCATTCATCCAGTAGCTCTTTAACTGGTAGCACGGAGTCAAAACAAGAAAAAGTACGACAGCAAGTTGTTTTCAAATAGTTACGTGGAAAATCGCGATATCATTAAAACGTCGCTTTCAATGGTTAAATGAGTAAAAGTGAATTATAAAATAAGACAAACTGATACGAAGAAAATCTCAATTAAGTAGATAATCTGGAAGAATAGAAAAGGACTTTAGCGAAGGAGATTTTCAGCAAGTTCGAGACCAAATCCAATTTTTCCATTTGAGATATGGCAGTAGTAGCCGGTGCATCGAAGTCAACGGTCGATCGAATGAAGGAACGTTACAGCTTGAGAACATATAAAGTATAGAAAGTTCAAGATCGATCCGAGGAAAAAGAGAGAGTAGCAAAAACGAGAGCTCAAAAATTATACGATCTTTATGTGACGAAATTCGATTGTGTCACTTTAGATGACAAGATTTATGTCAAAGCGGACTTGAATTTTACACTGCTTAAGCAAAGGAAGCAGTGAAAAAAGTATTAAAATCGAAGAAAACTAGTAAATTTCTTAAACAGTACATGGTATAGCAGGCAATTTGTCGATGTGATCTAAGGAGCGATATTTTTATAACGATCAATGCCCAGGTTTACATCGAGGAATGCCAGCAGAAGCAATTTTCGCCCTTCATTAATAGGCATAAAGGGTGCGTGCTGTTTTGCCCAAACCTAGCATCAAGCAATTGTGCTAAGAAAATACTGATCTCACATGAGCCAACCCACCAAATTGTTCTGAATTTGAACCAATAAAACAATACTGGGCTCAAAACAAACAAGTATTGAAAGAGAGCAAAGAGAACGCTTAAAATGTATGTATAATCAAATTAAATCGAAAACATTATTCCTAAGAAAAACTTTGAAAGCATGTAACGTTGGTGGTAGATGACCTTACTGTAAGTCATTGTACTGCCTAAGTAAACGCAACAGCGGAGAATAAAAATATGTGTCAATGCACGCAAACAGCACACTAAACACAAGAGAAGAAAACGTTCCACTAACTGCTGCTCGGACGCAAACGTGGATACTGAGGCCAGATTCAACCATCCTTTAAAATAATTGAAAGAGGAGATACTCATCTAGAAAGTCTCTATGATTCGAGAAAAGGAAGATGTAGAAACAAAAAGCAATCATAGTAAGGATTGGATGGAAGATGAAATATAAAGAATGAGATATGAGTAAATCCAATATTCAAGGACATTAAAAGCGTGGAAGAGAGAAAATTGTACACAGGTGGCAATATTAACGAAGGTTCTAAAGGATTGAATCATGATATGTGATAATTTAGGGACTCTAGGAGTAATCTGCAAAATATGCTTATTGAATGCTTATCGAAGCTTTGAACTAAATATTACACCAAGGTAAGTGAAAAGCCAGAGTCAGAATAAAAGAACATCAAAGGTGATGTTTTACAATTAAAAGACATTTTCTGACATTTCGTGACGTTCGAAGTAAAATAATTGACCAAATCTGTAGGCTATAAAGGTTGTTTTGTAAAAGCGTATAGTCATCACTATTATACAAGAGTCAAAAAGATCAAAAACAAGAAAGGATGTCGAAACAAAGATTGAAACAAGGGAAAAAAGAGGACCAATTATATACCCAAAAAGGATTGAAAAACAGGAACTGACCAGAACAATACAGTGTTGCGACTGACTAAACTCTGTCGAGCTGTTGTCAGTGCAGCATAATTTAAATTAACGAATCGTGTAGGAACATACGCTGCGTGCCTTGCCCCGCCAACAAGCTCAGTCTGGTCGTGGGCATTTGGGTTAATGATCCCTTCATGCTACGGTACGCAAACGAAACACCACAACTACACACACTCTAAAGTTATGTATCCATATGAATCATTTTCGCGTATCGTATCACCGTTGCGTATCGGTGGATACGACAAACGTATCTTCGTTGCGTATCAAAATTTGATACAAAACAACGCAACGAACTCGATCGGTCACTTGGCAGTTTCTTGCCGTCGCATCAAAGGAATGATACGAAGTGGAGTCATGTGTGGACACGTTGCGTTGTACACTATAGATTAGTGAATAAAAGCGTTGCAGTTGCGTGTCGAGTTTTTCGCAACGGATCATATTGATGATACATGGAATATTGAGTAGTGTGGACACCGTATCCGTTTAGTGAATGATACGCAACAGGGATACGATACGGAAGAAATGCAACATATGGATACCTACCTTAAGAGGAGGGACAGTGGAGATTCCATGCCAGAATCATTATCTATCAGTGTCAATCTACTCAGTCATAATAATACTATTTGTTTACTATTTTCCAAATTATATTTTTTATTCAAAATGTGTAAGTAATAGCAACAACAAAATCTTTAAGAAAAATAATAAATCAAGCATAAATTGATTCAACAAGAAACGAAATATGACAAAATATATCTATTTCTTTGCGGTGAGCTTCACTTTCACCCAATTCCGGCTGGAATTGGTTTACACCGATTTTAACATTCCAAATGATAATGCAAAATAATGTTAAAGTCATATAAATAATAATTCAAATAAATAAAGAAATAATAATTCAAATAAATGACAGCAAGAAAAGAAAAGGAAAATCAATTACATACAACACCCACACCAAAGGTTTATCATTAGCAATTATCAAATTTATAGTTTATAATATTGTTGTTCGTTTTTTTTCTCTTTTGTATTTACTATCATTACTTTTTTAATATTTTTAAATTCAATTTAATTAATATTATTTAGAATTAAACGGAGTTAAAACTCCTCTTATAGTGCCTATTCATTTTGCTAAATTTACCGTTTTTATTTTCTCTTTTCTATTTAATTGTAATTTTTGTACTATTGAATTATTTGCAAGTACTTATCTTACCCATCAAATACTTGTTTCCAGTTCACTATCCATTCTTCGGTCCGTCGTCGATTCAGTAATCTTTCCGCCTTATTTTCTCGTACTATTTCTTTCTGCCTTCGTTATTGAATTTCAACACGCCTGGTACACTATTCTCCTTGTAGAGATATAAGGAAGGATTCAGGTACATTCAGGAACGCCACCAGCAATTTAAGTTTTGTTCTTCAATATCTTCAATTCCCAAAATGTTTGCTGGTTCACCACCAATTTAGTTTTTGTTCTTTAATATCTCCAATTCACAAAATTTTTGCTGCTTCACTATCAATATAATTTTTGTTCTGCAATCTATCTTTTTTCCTTTCACTACCTTATAGTTTCGAAAAATTTATAGATTGTCTTCAATATCTTCAATTAACACAGCTTTTAATTTTCCCGCAATTTTTCTGTACGCTATCTTTTCACTTACGTCCGAACTTCTCGACGTTCCAACAAAGAATCCCTTTCTTCTACCAAAATAATGAAATTTTCCACTTTTCCTTAGCAGATATTTTCATTACTCATTCCATTGGTACAGTCCTGGATCGCAAATCTCATGCTTGAGTTACAATCAATGCAACACAACATTTACCGTCATCTGTCACTGGCTATATTAACGAAATTGTTGTTTGATAATATGGATCCTTTACAGTCTCGGAAAGTGATATCAGTAAGTATTTGATCCTTTGAAAGCTGCAGCGTGTATTGCAGAGCAAAAATGAGCAAAAGAAAAACAAATTTTGATTGTCATTTGCATATGACATTTCCCATTTCCCGGACTCTCATAGGAACAGGTGGAATTGGATATTTTCAAAAATGTTGTTGCCATGCCAAGTTTGAGATATGAGCAAACTCTGCTGCGCAACAATGTTGTGTTGCATCATTGTAACTGCTCTCATACGTTCTCATGGGTTCAAACTCATTTTGTTGTGCAACAAAGTTGTGTTGCATTGATTGTAACTGCAGCTTCAGTTGATAGGGTATTCGTTCAGACGTATTATGGAACATGCGGTAATAAATCGTTTCGGCTGTCAGTGGTGGTCAGTGGTTAGCAAACTGACAACTGTCACCTGCCGAGATGTCACAACCTGATGAGTGTAGGTATATTTATATTTACTTTTCGTTTTTACTATAATTTTTATATATTTTCAGGATCGCAACAACAGGGACGACCAAACATGCAAGAGGTAAACCAAGAAAGAAGAGAACTAGCTATGCCATCGTCTCTCAGCTTTTGAAGAAGGAAGTTATGGTTGAGAGAGTCAAAGGTTTTGAAGAAGTCAGTATATAGTACGCCGATCAGCTTTCAACAGCGGATGCGACCAAATGTGTGAAGGAACGAATATTAGTTTATGTGAATTCATCTTTGACAAAACCTTGCTGCTCGTGAGTTAGGGTAGGTTGGATTAAAGAGTAAACTCTTTTGTAGACCACTGTTTGAAAGATCTTGCTAAAACAATAAATAGGAAAAATGAAACGGTTGTTTGAGATGCATGTAGGGTCATCGGTTTTATGTATTGAAAAGATCTTGGCAATATTTCAGAAAAAAGAGAAAGAGGCAGAAGGTAATCTAATTTTGAGAAAAAATGAAAAAGAGAAAACCACGACATGCATGTTCACCAGAAATTCAATTTCCAAAGGGTTTGTTTGAAACGAATATAATTTAGAAGGAGACGTAGAGAGAAGATATTGGTGAAGAGGAGAGCATTGTTGTGAGAAAAAAGAGGAAAAGTAAGATGTATAAAGTTCACACGTAATGTGGATTGGAAACAGCTTTGTTATCGGTATTTGGATAATAAAGATGTCTCCAATCCACATTACGTGTGAACTTTATACATCTTAATTTTCCTCTTTTTTCTCACAACAATGCTCCCCTCTTCGCCAATATCTAAGTGAGGAATACTAAGTGAGGCTTTTAAGGAACAAATGACTGACGAAAAGGATTTTGGTTGGTTCCAAGCAAAACAAATGCATCGTTATTAATTCACGAGCTCGCAAATGAATCGAAAACGATTCATTGGTCCTACTTAAATTTCCATCCGAGAAGAATCATTTTTAACGATTCGTAAATGAGTTAGAAAAAATGTGGTTTTAGCGAGTATTATATCACCTATATACTCGTTAAAAGTGATACTTGTATGAATTAAAAGTGATACTCTTAACGATTTCAAATATATTTGCTTTTACGAATTGAAAATGAGTTAAAGTTATTTATTCATAGTAGAGTAAATTTGTAAAACTGGAAGAATGAAGCAATATAGGCTGCAAAAGACGAATATAAAACATCGTTACATAAGAACACTGTTCAGCACAGACGAATTCACAGCGCAGTCGAATTAAACAGAAATTTTGTTTGTGATACCGCGACCAGCAAACTAGGGGAAAAATCTATGTAAAATCTTATTCAGCCGCATAGGCCAAAGTGCACATACACATGGCTTGCATTATTTATTGCGTCGGTCATCTTAAGCAAAATTATTGCTGCGTATCGTTTTACGAACAGGCTTGGTTTCGTATGAGGGATATGTCTGTTGATTATCGAGAAACTATCGTTTTTAGTGAACGCTCACTAAATTGTTTGCTGGGTTGGTTCTGATTGAAGTTTCAATGCCAGCAATGTATGTACAGTGTAATTCAGATCAAGGTGCCTTGCGATATACCACGTGATACTTTGAGGTGAGTTACTGAAATAATTCTTCCACACACCCCTTTGGATGCCCTTCAACGATCTACAGGTCTTTTAAGAGTTTTTAACATTGAATGTATGATTGCTTTTAACTTTTGAGCAACCCTGTGGAAACAGTAATGCAAAGTAATAAGCAAGTAATGCAATGACTCTTCAAATGAAAAGCCATTTTCTACTGTTTATTCTTCGTAAAATGTATTTCAAATTATATACTTTTGCATTACAATTCAAAAGAATGAAGCCATATTTAATTTATTTGTGCAGAATGCAATTTTTGATCAATGCACTTTACGAGTATGTCCACTTGTGTTCACAAAAAACTTCATACCACAACCTGAAATTTATTTTCTAGACGCAGTCATTAAGTATCTGCAAAAAGATTAAAAATTCATTTTTGTTGGATATGTTTCAAGAAGTTTTCCTCTAAACGGACAGATGATTAAATTATTGATCTTCTTGAATAAACCTAATTCTCTCCTATAAAAAATCTATTGTAGGTAGTGGGATGCATTTATTCGTGGACAAAAATTTTCTGTCCACTTTTGTTGAAAAGAAATAAAATTGCAATCCGCAGAACTAAGTTTCAACAATAAATGGGTTAATTCTGTGAGATTTTGTACAAAAGGTGAACTTTAGAATCTTTTGATAAATTTTACCAAGAATTATTATGTCATTGTCAATATCATAACAAAATATAGTTCAAAGGTCATAAGAAAGTTGTTGGGCGCATTTGCATAACAATACAAAATTGCTATGTCCGTTTAAATCGTTCTACGTAATTCCTTCGAAATTGTTTTCAGTATTTCATAATACCTGATTCAGTGCAACAATTTTTAAAAATGAATTTCAATAATCAGTATCAAATAGTAATTTTTCAGATTTGATACTCACCGCTGTTTAGTATATTTACTTATTAAATTCATTCAGACTCAGCTCTTAAAGTAAACATAAATTCATTATCGATTAAAATATTTGAGCTCAAGATTTATCACATTCAACAGAATAATAATGTATTGTGCTCTATTTGGCCTCTTGATTGAATTAAGTCTTTTGATATACTCATATAAATAGCAGCAGTCCAACTAACGATAATGCTTCAAGCAAGAAAAGCACGTACGCATGTATCATTTGATCTTTTTATTCAAGTAGGTATTTCCTTATTACACCACTCCGTCAATTGATTGAACCTAAAATGAGCATTTAAACATATTAGTAGAAGGCATCATTTTCCTTGATCCACATACTCATATTCCTTTTTCATAGTGACTTCATTCAATTGTCTTCAAGCATTGCTGTCGATAAGACCAAAGCTTATCAAATCTCCTATTTATTCTGTCGCTGGATTTACAAATATACATATTGCTGTCATTTAATCATACATGAATATCTATAAGAGAAGTAATGGATGCTAACGCGCAGTTTGCCAATATATCGTCTTCTTTCCCAAATGTCGTCGTTCTGAGCTTCTAGTCTACTTACTCCTGGATTGCCTTCTTTGATGTGGGAGGGATGATCAGCGGGAAAAGGTATCATATTCGGTATCCACGGGCCGCAATACTGGAGTAATCTGGCGTATGTCTAGTCATTATGTTTGCGGAGAGACACAAAACAAACATATGTACTGTGTACAATGTGAGTGATACCTTTGTTGTTTCCCAGTCCTCGGAGTCCTTCCCGTAGAACGGCAGTCGAACCAGCGACAATTCCGAGAAATTCGATACATTTTTATGCTTGTAGGCGAAAACGGTCCAGCCTATTCGATCTTGAGTTTTTTTTTATGTAGTTCCACGTCAATTGAGCTTTTATTTCGTCCTCCGAAGAGTTATGAAATAACATACGAAACAAAATTGCGATACTCGGGAGATGATATCGATGTCGCGAGAAATACTATAAGCTACCGTCAACAATACGATACGATCAACTATTGCTTCGTCAATTACTTTGCCTCTCCATTTCGATGCCGAACGTAAATATCGATTTCGGCCATTTACGATAAGATTTTGAGATTTATTTCTTCTCTACGGTTTGCTCGAGTCAGATAGGATGTTTGTGAGGTTTCTTGTTCGTATGTATAGTGACTTATATTGGAAAACGAATGATGACTAGAAA
Organism: Nemotelus pantherinus; assembly: GCA_963978885.1. NCBI lineage: Eukaryota > Metazoa > Arthropoda > Insecta > Diptera > Stratiomyidae > Nemotelus > Nemotelus pantherinus. The sequence continues at coordinate 220,740,160 of OZ022264.1, forward strand.
TATTTGTTTTGGATTAATATCAAAAGACCGAACCCAATATCGGTAGATGAAAATAAATAAACGACTTTAGGGAATAGCCCCAAAGTTCAGAACCACCTCAATTTGTTACTTGATAAAACGCTCACATTATTTTGCATGAAGAGAAGCAATCTTTTGAGATTCTGCAGAACGATAAATATGTCATATTGTTTCAAAGTCTGCTAAATCTAAACACCGTAAATTTTACCCCATTGATTTTTCTAGTAAAGCCAATTACGGAGATTCTGTAAAGAAAGAAAATTCCCCAATGATAGCAGTAAAGTCATGGACACAGTAGAATTGAATAGAATTCACAAAAGCGGTGCAAATTAATAAATATCTTGTTGAATGTGTTTTTCATTTCATTAAAGTAAAACTTATGTAGAATATGCTCATGACTCAAGACAATGTAGTATTTAAAAGTTAGCAGTGTACACAAAAACTGATGATAACCGCTTCACTCTAGCTAAATTTCAAACTTTTACCCCCATTTTGATGCATAGTGTATTGAAAAACCAAGTAAAATAATAGAGAATTTATAAAGTGCCATCTATTATAATCTATACATTATTGCTTATCGATTTTCACTCGAAAGTCCGTATTGATTTGATAAAATCATAAGCTAATTTTTTTTCTTTCGATTTTATCTCTTATAAAATTTACTTGAAAAAAATCATTTTACTTGGCTTACTTTGCTTAAATTTTTGAATTCTCATCAAAAATATACGAGTTCTGAGCTTACATTAAATTCAAATAAACTGCTCTTTCATTTAAGTGGTAGTTATTTCCAGTTTTCATTCATTCTTTTGAATGACAACCGCTCAAGAATGATAAACAATGCCTTTATTAAACTAGCCTACTTGTAACTGTTTTGAGTATCTTTAAAGTGCTATTACCGATTCAGTCATTGATAATGCTTTGCATAGGGATTTTCGTATCAAGACTGATATCCACGTGGTAGTTTCATCGAGAACGAGCATGTCTAGCGTCACCAGAAGCAATACATGCGCATCGAAATTCCTACATCCACAATTCATTCGCCTTGCTCTCTCTCTCTCTCAATATAATCTTCCCGGCTTGCATTCACGGTTTCAATCAATAAATGGTCCACCACATACTCAGATCTCAAGCAAAGGTTTAACTTTTTGAGTGGCAGTCAGGAACTGAGTCACTGCGAACGGAAGCTAGAATTCATTCCATTTAGGATTTCGCATGACACGAAGATCCACTTTTGTCGGTATGCATCGACTTTATGCTTCCGAATCTAGTTAAGCACCAAGAAACCTCACGGTGACATAACGTTTTCGTGAAAAAGTTAAGCTAAGGCTAAGGACAGCGATGCATATTATTACATCTGTATGGCGAAATGGAATGCTATGGTTGTATGTTAAACCAGTCGTGGTTGCGTTGCATTACATTGCATAGTGAAAGGGCTGCCAGAATAATTTTGTTTTAATCCCAACTAGATGTAAAGAACAAATTGGCAGCTTATAGCATTGGCAACTAATAAAAAATGGGGAAATGGGAACAGTTACTAAGCAATTTTTGGGAAAGTATTCAAAATTTCAAAAAATTCGGTCGTACCAGAAAAAATAAACAATAACGCCCACAAATAAGAGTGATAAATTATTGTTGTTAAGTGCTTAGCAGCTGCACATTAATTTTTTTTACCGAACCACTTCATTCAATCTTTGGTATGTCATAAGCCGCATACACAGCCCCGAATTAAAATGGGAGCTCGGTGGAAATAGTAGTGTATTTGTCTGTTTTGATCTGAATCTTGCTTCAATCAGAGTTTGTCGGCGCAGCTATAGAGGGCAAATTATTTAATAAATACATCGATCATACGACGTCCATGCAGCAATAACTAATGTACATCGTTATACTCAAGCACTCCAGCATACATATGTATGTGTGTCAACAGTTTACCTAGAGCCACCGTTTCAAGCAAATCGTTTTAAAAAAAACGGCAGTTTTGGTTGCTACCACGCAGTCGTCAATTAGGCTCAGATAAGTCAAATAAATGTACAGTGGTCCTGCAACAACTTAAAGAAAGTCAAGAGCAATTGTCAGAGGAGAGAAAATTGACCGCCAAGCTGTTCCGGCAGAATCAGGAACTAGTTCACCAACTTTGGAGGACGAATAGCTTGCCTCCGTCGGCACTGCCAACAAAACGAAAAACAAAACGGAAGCCGTCTAGCACCGCATCAAGGCAAGACGAGAATGAAAGCGCGCCAATAAAGGCAGAGTTTCAATGGGTAAACACTTTGAGAGAAAGCTCGCCATTCTTGCAAAGCTGAAAAAATCAACACCTGTGGTCCGGACAAAACTAAGCAGCAAACAAACAAGCAAAACGGATGCTCAAGATAAACCCCCAAAGACTAAAGCTAAAAAGGGTATAGCTGCGACAAAATCAACTAGCCCAATAATTATTCGACAACTGGAACAATGGACCCAATTAACGAGAGCTATTAAAAAGCTGAATATTGGAGACTACCAAGAGAGTATAAAAGTATATGAGACTGCTAACAGAGTACAATTAAGTACCTAGGTTAACTCGCAAGATCAAAAGAAGCTCACTAGGTTACTGATAGCAGAAAAAATAGAATTTTACACGTTTCTTCCGCCCGAAGATATATAAATCTCATTCGATGTCTATACGGGCTCATTCCAACTGAAATTGAAGATGATCACCCGATTGAGGTGTTTTTCCTCAAACTGACGAATTTTCTCTCTAAATTAGTTAAAGTCTTTCTTCTTAGGTAACAAACGGACGTATATGTATGAAGACAACATGTCAACTCATCTGCAAAGTGGAAACAAAAAAAAACACGTGTTGGACATTCGCAATGTCACCCTTGCCAACAATTTGGCCATTCAACAGTCAACTGCCACCCACAAACCAGATGGGCTCAACAAACACTCCGAATGAACCAAGCAGAAGGATGATAAGGCTAAGTGCGTAAACTGTGACGGAGAACACCCCGCCAGCTATGGAGGATGCCCGAAGCATTCAAAAAACTTAAAAACAAAAAATTGCGCACATCACTAAGAAGCAACACCTGCCACTCTCCTTGAGGCATAGCCAAAAAAATCACCCAGTACTCAAAAACCAAAATTGCAGCTAAATGCAACAATCTAATCAGGTCTCAAATGCAGAATATGTGAACCATATTTTCTCTTACATGCAGGAGCGATTCCAATTCATAATGAAAAATATGATGGCGAAAATAGTGTTAAGAATGTTTTCTGCATTTCTGGCTTCCAAAACTCCCTCTTAAAAGCTTTCACAATGACCATCCTCAACCATGTTTCTGTCCTGACGTGAAATGTGAGCTCCATAAAAAACTAAATGGAAGCACTGATGCAATGCTTCTTTGACTACAAGGTAGACTTAGTCTTCATTCAAAAAACATTCCTTTAACTCGGAGACTATCTCAGTTTTCCCAACTACCACATTTATTGAAACGATAGACTTTCAGGATAATGAAGTGACAAGAAAAAATATCAGTAATACAATCATATGGCTATTCCTAACTGAGTCCAACGTAGTCTTTTGAGTTCGTGGTGATTTCTATTTACAAACCTCAGGCTCGCTAAATTTCAGCCAAGATCTCTTTAACCCTGGAATGGTACGGTAAATTTTTGGATGATTTTGAGTACATGTTTTTACTAAAAAGATGGCAACAATAGTATTATGTACATTTTTTATTTTATCACTAAACATAAAAAGATTATATAGCTTCTAGCCTCATGGCAGTCGTAGTGGTCAACTGGCTGGTGCGCGACGAAATGTTTACCCTATGTGAGTCAAATTTACTCATCGGTACCATTCTAGGGTTAAAATGTTTCACCAGGAAGAATTAGTCTTTCTAGTAGATTACTTAATTGGCTACCATCGACTCGGTGGTGACGCGAGTACCAACAGAGTGGGAATAGTCCTGAAAAAAAATTTCATGGATAATCACGTTAGCTGAAATATTCCCAGTGTGCCTACCCACTTTGGAATAATAAACAACTCTGCCCTGGACATAGGTTTCTCTTTGAATTTCTAGCACAATTTACGGACCACAGTACTGAAAGAACTCTCACCCGACCTTACTTTTTTTAATAGAGAGTGTCTACACTCACAATCCCCTTAAATTTGAAACAAAAAACCAACTGTCAAGCTTTTCAAACCTCAATGGCGATCGAGATCACCCAGCAATCACTTGAAACACCAACGACATCGATAGAGCTATTGAAAATATAACAGCGAAAATAGACCAGGTTAAGGAAAAATTCACCATGCAGATTCCAATAGAGAGTTTGAGCCCCTTTGAGCTCTCTAGCTCAAAACGGAGCAGTGAGAAAACTTCTTACAGAGTACCGAGCCAGGTGGCAATGATTTTTCGAGATTGCCGAAATATTTCAGGCAGTAGAATCAAGTTTTTATACCACAAATCCATGGCTTTAACTGCCTTAAATATGACAACAAGGGAAGGCCAAAGCTTTGGTAAACATATTAGAGCAGCAGTTCAAAGAGAACCCAGCAATTTCAGAAGACTACGACAGGAGGAAAAGATTGAAGAAAGAGCTGCTTATATTCTAGCGAGAGTGAGCCCAAGAGATGGACAGATTTATTCCACATACCTAAGAAAAATTAACCAACTGGTAAGTTGGCCCAACAAGCGTAAATGACCAAGACTTGACACGATAACGAATACCTGCCTCAGACACAATTCAGAAAACAAAATCCAAGAAATAACAGACATTGCCAATGCGATTTTACAAGCAAAAAATTTTCCGAATCACTGGAAAAAAGGTGTAATTACTGCGGTTCTGAAACCACACACAGAGTTCACGTTACCTCAAAACTGGATACCGATCGGCCTCCTATCATTGGTCGGAAAACTTATCGAACGCCAAATACGAAGAAGTCAACAAAGTTTGATCTGCTCCTACCTCGTACGGTGCAAACTCTGACTTGGGTGCCTCCTAGAGTTGCCAGGTGTCCCGATTTGAGCGGGACGTCCCGATTTTCAGGGGTTTGGTGATTTACCCTTGATCGGGACGCCAAACGTCCCGATTTTTTATTAGCTCCCTTGATCAATAATTTTTACAGGATAAACGAATTCATCTGTAAGCTGTTACTACATAAAAATGTTTTTGATTTGTTATTTTCATATTTTCTCACCAAACTCTGACTAAATAGGCAGCATAAAAGTTTTAAACTTCGCACGTATCATACAGATATCATTAATGCATGCTGTCTCGTTCTATTCTTGACACTTGCCGACACCGTTCCATCAAGCACAGTTTGTTATTTGATTCTCAGGATTGTGAAGCTAAGCCTGATAGTGTTTTGTTCTGCGATTCAAAAATTACTCAACATCGAACACTTGAAAGAACTAAGGCCAGTGCAATTCCACATAATATTTTAGGTCCGGCGTCTACTCAAGAGGCGATTGGTGTTCTTCAAAATGGTACGCTTTATAGTGTTGCTGCAAATGGTTCTAATCACGGTGCAATAAAAATGTTTCCACTGTTGATCAGATTTTACAGCCTAGCTACTAACCTTAAGACATGCGTATTTGATTTTATGAAGGCTCAAATGAAACTGCATGGCCCATATATAATAATTTATTTACACGATTGAGAGAGCGTAGTATTGATAATAAATATATTACCAGCTATTGTGCAGAAAATGCAAATGTGAATTTTCGACACTATACTTCAGTGTTCCAATTATCATACAACGATAATAACAATATTATTCCAGAGGGATGTCTTACTCATATTTTGCACAACAGTGTGAAATATACTTTCATCATTACCATCGGCGCTACAACCGGGATCTGGTCCTGGCCTCCGTCAAAAAATTTTTCCATCGGTCCCGATCGCGAGCCGATGTCATCCATTTGGGCACCCCTTAACTCCGACCGTCCTGTTCAACGCCACCCCTCCAACGCAGACAAGGTCTTCCACGCTGTCGTCTCCCGTAAAATCTGCCGCAAAGGGTTTTCCGAGAAGGATCTTCTACGCTCATTCGAGCTACATGTCCTGCCCACCGGAGTCTACCGAGCATTTTCTTCGTAATTATATCTGATTCTAGACAGATAGCGTACAACTCATGGTTGTAGTGTCTCCGGATTCATCCTTCTTGGGTTAACTATTCTCCGCAAGATATTTCTCTCGAAGGCGGTTAAGAAGTCAGAGCGCCTTTTGCTGAGCACCCAAGTCTCGGACCCAAACGTGAGTACTGGCAGAATCATGGTGTTGTACAGTAAGAGCTTGATGATCGGGTAGGATTTCGGGATTTGAAGAACCTTGACAGACTGTAGTAGGTTTGGTTGAATTTGAGTAGCCGCTCGCGTATTTCTTCCTTCATGTTGTTATCAGTTGCTACGATTGACCAAAGGTAGTTGAAAGTTGATACTACTTTAATTCATGCGCATCTACCCTGAAAGTTTGACTAACTTTAGGTTTTCTTTCTGCAAATGCTACCGCCACGTACTTAGTCTTTCCTTCATTTATGTGCAACCCCCGTTTTTGTCCCGCTAGCCCGGTCTGGATGAAAGGTTCTCGTACAACTAGTTCTGATATTCCAATTATGTCTATATCATAGCATAAACCAGTATCTGCCAGGACTTTGTGACGATAGTCCCTCTCGTTGACGTGCCAGAGTCTCGGATTGCTTTCTCCAACGCCAGTTTGAAGAGGAGGTAGGCCAGACCACCCCCATGTCGGAGTCAAACATGTAGTATGAGCTGCAGCACAAAACAAAGACTTAAGGGGTTATATACAGTTAGAAGGCCGGAAAAAGACGTTTTTTCATTAATTTTTTGTGAAAAGGTATTTTACTTTACAAAAACAAAAAGTATACATGCATTTAGTGCCAACATCTAAGTTTATAATGGCATTAATAGTTTGTAAAAATATTGATCTGGTGCGCTCCTCCAGACGATCTCCTGAAGGTCTTCTAAAAAAAGGTGTTGGGCGGTGACCACGATTTCTCCGGTATAATTCATCTCAAGTCAAAAAACCAAACAGATTCTTTTAGTAGATAGATAAAACTAGGTATTAAACGAAGGAATAATCGAAATTTAGTTTTTTGACAAAATGGCAGCTTCGTAAAAAAAAAAATCGAATTTTTGACCAAAATTGCTATTTAAAATTGTTTAAAAAAAACAGAAATAATTATTTGAAATCTTATTCGTTCGTTTAATACCTGAGAAATATATCTTAGAAAGTTGTGTTAAAATTTCAAACCGTTTGGTCGAGCCGTTTTTTAGAAATCGTGGTCACCGACTTGGAAACATAGTTTTGAGAAAAACGCGTTTAAAGTTTCGGAAGAAATTAACACATAGATCTTCTTTTTTTTAGTTACATGGAGTCATCTGTTTTAGGGCCATAAGATGTACCCTTTGTAGCCTCACCAGCTTCTTATACCTCGATTTGATGCTGTTTACGAGCCATTCTTCCCTCTCGCTTACTCCCATGCGCTTCGGTCTGTACTCCGCCTACTTTCTAACAGTCCGAAATGTGATTGCAAATATGCGTATATCTCGGAAAAAACTTGTCGGATCGATTTGAAATTTTCAGGGAATATTATCAGTTAAATATACATTCTGAAAATGCAATAAATAAAAAATCGATTTTAACTGTATATAACCCCTTAACGAAATTACAGAAATGGCACAAATTATTTGAAACGTAAAATGTTCCGAATCTGCAAAAAGTATTTGCATTCAGGACACCGATACCAGTCGCGAATGTCGCGACAGAAAGAATATTTTCCCAAACTAATATAATTTGGTCCGAGAGAAGAAACAGATTATCTCTCGAGCATGTCAAAACAAGGATACAAATAAAGACCAACTTTGAGTTTTCGTGTAGTGAATTTTATGATTATGTGATAAAAAAATAAAGACTTATTGAAATCAGTGAAATCTAATGTTAAGTACAATGTGAATAAAAAATAACGTAAAGATATACTTGCAAATGTTTCCAAAAATTATAAATTAGGTAAGATGGTTACGATTTGATTTAATTTGTCAAAACAATTACGAGTATGTTTGAGTTTTGTTATATCCCAAAGAAGTTTATCCCAGCTTAAGGCTCATTTGTTTCGTTTCTTGTACTAAGCAATGGTTTCTTGTACCAAGCAATGGTATTCACAAAAATATTTTGTTTCTATTTCGTTATTGTAGCTGTCCCGATTTGAAATCAAAAGTCCCGATTATTTTTACCTTCCGTCCCGAAATATAACACACTGGACCTAGCAACACTAATGCCTTCTCTTCTAACTTTCCTTTTCCCTTACTTCTTGTGCTACGAGTTACTTTTGATGATTTTTTTCTTAAATTGGTCTTTAAATTTATATTTGGTTTAAATGACAAACCCTCCAAAATGGCTTCACGAAACATTCCCAAATTGATGTCGTTTCCTCAAAATTCATGTGGTTAAACGATCAAACCAAACACTCACATATCGTTTTATGACATCGTCACAATTTGTTTAAATTGCATGAGCGTGTCGATCCATTATGAAGTAGATCTAAGTTACCAGAAAAAACTTTGTGAAATATATGTATGTATGTTTTACTGACCATTATTGTATTTCAAAAATATACGGCATTTAAACATAGTTAAAAAAATCTTATAGCAGGAACGCCAAACATGCAGTTATTTCTACCATCGACATTCGAATGCATTATAAATGGTGTATAAGTAATACCAGTGGAAATATGAGATTACCTTTAAAATCTGCAAGTGCAGCCATTTTGTATGGCCATTACACTTTAGCTGAAAGAATAGAACATTTTAATTGGAGCAGAACGCTGGCTGGAGAGAAGATGACTGAAAGCAGCACCATTGCAAGGATTTATAGCTATGGTACGTTCCAAAGTATATGCATTCCGAATCACTTTTTCGTTCTATTTTTTTTTTTTTTGGGGAATGTGAGGCTATGACGTTATAAATGCAATATTTTTGCTGCGAGTTCTACCACGGCTACCGGCACGATTCAGTGAAACTGGTCTCTTCTCAATTGTACATTTCATGTCATTTTCATCAACGTAAAATCATGTTTCGCTTTCAGGACGGCTGTCGACTCGAGCGAAGTATGTTCATGTAGTCTGCTTTACTGCCGCTTTACACTTCAGACAAGAAGAGTTACGATTCGAAATTCGTAAACACGCCATCTGAAAATAATATGTATGAAAATATCTGCAGGAATGTCACATATCCTTGCTTGCGTGCATTCGCATGAGACATGCTGCTAGGACAACTTGCACAGCTTTGTATATGATTGACGTCTGCTGAGTTTCCATTGGAAAGTTTATACCGTTTTCGCTTTTAATATTACATCTTATACCGCAGAGAGATGAAAACCTGTCCTAGTTCGTTGCATTGTTGTTGTGTATTAAAAAGTTAGACATAGAGAATAATAAAAACACGTTACATGGTGATGTGAGTAGTAGTTAATGTATTATAAAGCATGAAAACGTTCTATTTAAATTACAATCAAACCACGGGCTGACATAATTTATGAGAGCAATCTGAAGGCTGAATGAAGAATATTATCACGGGTTTTCGAAAAAAGTTAGTGTAGCCAAAAACCAATTGTCGAAATAATCCAAGTGAATGTTTTTCAACGGAAAAATCTTTATTTTTGAAACGGCAAAAAATTAACCGAGGTCATAGGTTACAAAAGTCAGTTTTTTCGGAAATAACTCGTGAGCTTTTAGTTTCAGGCTAACTTTTGCTGCATTGAATTCGTTCAGCATAAAATTCTGCGCAAAATGTTTGCATACGGCTTTGAGAAAGGCTTAAAGTCATATTAAGACTGCTTAAGTAGGCCCAGTGTCTCTTTACACGATTGCATTTATAGGTACCGCAAGCGCTAGGTTTGCTCAGGTCTTTTTGACTTCATTCACCTGACTGAAATAACCTTCTTAGTAGAACCTCAATGATCAGACAGCGATGGTAACAACAGTCTTCAACGCTAAATGATTTTTAGTGTAGAAATTCAACAAAATCTCAAGAGTTTAGCTCCCTCAATATACTCTATTGTATAAGCAACGCTAGAAAAACTGATTTTCGAAGAAAAACATAGTAAATGTGTAAATTTTGCATCAGATTATATATATGTATATGATTCAAATGTTTACAAAATCAAATGTTCTACTCTCAGCCGTACTCCTAGCATATACAAATTAGATACTAGCATTTCTTAGAACGAACGTGGCCAAATTAACAAGTAACCAACACCAAATGGCCATTAGACTCATTTTAAAAATTATGTTTGAATTGTGAATTATGTTTTCGATCTGATTACTGAGCCACAAGTGATAGAAGTCGAAACGACGTGGAGTAGAAAAATTTTGGAAGTCGATATGTATATATATATATATATAAATATATATATATATATATATATATATATATATATATATATATATATATATATATACATATATATATATATATATATATTTATATTTATATAAATATATATATATATATATATATATATATATATATATATATATATATATATATATATATATATATATATTTATATATATATATATATATATATATATGTATTTATATATATATATATATATATATATATATATATATATATATCTATATATATATATATCGCCTTTTTCCGTTATAGTATATTTATTCTATCGTGATTTCAAAATAAACTTTAACAAATAGCGTTGCAGTCAATAATCTTAAAAGTTTGCTCCATGTTAAGACCAACATATCCTATGGATTTTCTTTGAATCAGATGACTTCGTCTGAAGTTACAGGGGTAGAAATATTTTAAGGGCTGCCAAGATTTAAAGCTGCCGAGATTAAAACGCTCAAATGAAAATTTGATGGTTATATGTTTAATTGACCAAAAAATGACCAAAACTACCGATACTGGCAGCTCAGTCTTAGTTTTGCAGTCAAGAGTGTACCAGATCTGGACATTATTTGGTGGAAACCTTTTATTTTCTAGAGAGTTATTTCAAGATAGCATCACAGCCACATGGCTAGTTTAAGTTATGTTAGGTTAAGTGGCTTTCAATCAATAGGAAAGTCTTACCAAAAGTCACACATAGAAGCATATCACGGGTGTAATACATACATCAGTCAGATCTGAAAGAAAGGGCACCTCAAGAGTGGAAGTGGAAGTCTAATGGAAGACCAATCACATAGGCATCTAACGAGTAAGATGGAAAAATTACTACTAATAATTACTATTCTCGATCAGTTCGCACAATACATTTTTTTCCACGGGCTAAGAGGAATATCAAAAATGGATTCTCGTAAAATATCAGACTTGAGATTTTTAACTAGCACTTTCTCTACTTTACAAAAGACAAAATACAGTGAATGCGATGTATACGTCACTTAGCTGCCGGCATAGTCCAGCCATCTCAAAAAAGTATTTACCGTAATATTCCACAACAAAGTAGCGAATATTTTCTCTGGAGGTGCGGCATTGTTGACCCCTCGCTGCAAATGAGCATTTCTCTGCGTAGACGTTACCATTCTATTCTTGAGAAGCTTTTAAATTAATGATGTTAGTATTCAAACCAACGGGAGTCTCCACAACCGAGTCAAACCTGATGTAGTTGAAAACCATTCAGGAAGACGGCAAGCGTATACTCCTTATAAGCGAAAGATTTTTCAATTTGCTCAATGAGAGCATGGAAAGTAATATTGACAGACTTGTCTTCGGTGTAAGTAAGCATGCTGCAAAATCAATATTGGCGAAGAATTTAAAAAATCAATATCAGACGAGAGTCCTAAGGCTTAACGTACGAAACTATTCCTACTTTAGGAATAAACACAATTCTTGTTTCCCACTAGCTGATGGGATCATACGAAAAGCGCAAGCACGCATGGTAGATCTCCTTGAGCCACGGTAGCATGACCTTAATAAACTGCTGGATATCAGCCGTCAGAACACTAATAGAGCCTGTAGATTTGAACCACTTGAGAGTGTTGATTGCCTACTATATTTTGGAGTTTAATATATTTAGAGGCAACAATAAGCTGCAGACCTCTTCCATTTGACGCAACGTATGTGCTGGAGGTATTTAATTTGTGTATCAGTGCTCGAATCAGTCTAACTGCTTTCGGGGCTCTGAGTATAACAAATAGCCTTCAAGGTTTAACTTAAGCCCTTTCGAAGACGGTTTGGCTCATGAATTACCTCTATGTTGCCACAGAAGGCATCTTTTCTTCGTTTTATAAACACTGCATTTAAAAACTTTTTATTTCATATTAAGCATTGAGTAGTCAATTAATCTTTTGGCATGGCTAAACTTTTTTCTGCACTTGCTCCGTACGCTGGTGATTTCCACATTTCACCGTGGAAATTTATCATTCCTCTAGCTTTGATTGGATTGCATGCGGTTTTGGTACGTTTAGCCGCTTGATCCTTATCTTTTTAAAAATCAACCCTTCCCGGAGAAGGTTATCCAAGAATCGGAACTTCGTTAGCACAAGCGATCTACTCTATAGAGCACCAGTGCATATAGCTTGAAAATCAACACCACGGTAATCATTCAGTAGATATATGTGCTGCTCGCTGACCAAGGTAACCATTGGTGCGCAATCCACAAACCCGGTTGTTTACAACCCATGGTGCTTGGTGCATAGTGCATGGACAGGCGGAAGAGCAAGGTTACTGTTGCTGCTTTAGAATAGTGCAGGTAAATTTGAAATGCCCCCTCCTTTATCAATCAGGGCTGAGTCAAAGTCTTCCTCGAACGCTGGGCTACGTCACTCCTTTCCTCCGATTCCAGATATAGAAGACCTAGAAAATTGCCCCAATTTGAGTTAAACCTAACGCAGACTTCGTCAGTTCAGAAGAACTCCATATCTGAGTTCCACTTAGATGTACCTCCAGAAAGAGTAATATACCCTTTGCCAGGTGACTGCTATACTGTCAGACAATCTTGCTTTGGATTATGTTAAGTGGACCTAGAATCGTTCGATCCGAAATATTTATCACTCCTGTAGACAAACAGGGAAAATTTCTCGACCTCTTACTTAATAATGCTCTTGCGAGCCTCTAAAAGCAACACTACCGCGTCATTTGAAATCAGTAGAGCCCCCGGCCAATCTTCCACAGGTTTGGCCATTTCGGAAATTCTCCAACTCTGTGTCAGAAGGTCAGGAATGAAGTGCCTGATGTTCTGCTGAACATCCTCTGGATTAGTATGAAAGCTGGAAAACCAAGCATTGGGGATCACGTTCTTTGGTACTACCTTGAGTTTAGCACTTGGCTGAAGCTTTCCCTCTTCTGATATAGAATTTTTGTAGTAATTGACCGAGCGCTGATCGTTACATGCCACAGGCCTTATTCCTCTGAACGAACCCACATTTTTTTCCTGTAAGCTGTTGAAACGAGCTGGCTTTCTGCAATTTGCAGCAGACACTGAACATAGTCTGCCTATCAACAGCCAGTTTTCAGCACGTATGTATGATCTCATATGCTTTGCCAGCATCAAACACCACCCATTTAAGGCTTTTTGCTGTCATTAGCTAAACAACCGAGCTAGCTCTGAAACAGTTGCCATTAATTTAGGTATTTTAACTATGTTTTTGTCTACCAGGAGCCTTTTTGTTCAGGCAACATCTGTCGTTTCTTTGCTGGATCAGCATTGTGATGAGCAAGCGGGTACCCCCTGATGAGTTCTGTTGCCCATTGAAGAGATTTTTTGTCCTTGACAATGTGTCAGAGTGAGGTTTTTTAACCTCCTGAGAACTTTGAAGTCTGGCCTTTTAATTTCGTAAGCACAAAAACAGCTAGTGGAAGAGCATTCTCACCATTCTGGCCCCTATCGACCTTCTGTGCTTTCTCCATGCCAGGCTTAATAATCCAAACTTTGAGACAATTGGAAGAAGGGATAAAAGATGCGGTGGGAGACATTGGAGTTGACTTATTTGTCATTTTTTCACAGTTTTGCCTAGTACTATACTCTTCGCGAAACGAATTCAACGGTCAAATCCCATACAAAAAGAGCTTTACTGACGAATTGAAAAGCTCTTTTTTTCGCGAAGAGTATAGTACTAGGCATTTCTAGCAGATCTAAACCAGTAAAGCCAACAAAGCTGCCTCACCAGTGAAGCGAAAAATCGGATTAAAACCGGTTTAAAATCCCGATTTCATGTAACAATACAATTTTATCCGGCACACACACAAATTAACTTTTCGTACAAAACCGGTGTTCGCATATCAAGCTCATGAGGAGCTTCCGTGCACGTACACAGTCTGCGCACACAATCATGGAAATCGGCTGAATGCTCACGAATTCCGGTATATTCCAAATCCTGATTTGGGAAGTGCTGTAAATTCGCTCATTTTCATAATCTATGCAGGCAAGAAGGTCATACAAGTGTTGGCATAAGCTTTTAAGGGATAAGTGCTAAGAGGCGGATCGGTGCTAAGCAGCAGTGAATTATTTGATCGGGTTGGAATATCAAATTATATCAATTTATAAATAGAGTTGGTCTGCATAATATTTAAATTAAGATATGTTTATGTAACTATTTTGCGGTGGTGGCCATGTAAGTAATATATTCGGCACACCTTTGTTTTTTTGAAAGAAAAATATTTGAAACAATCGACCGATCTAATGCTTTGTCAACAAAGCCAATTTGAAAATTTTTAAAAACAGCAACCCCTTACCAAATAACTCATGATTGAGAGCCTGAAATGTGTATCTGCAAGAGCTCACGGTCAAGTTAACAGATCAAAATGCAATTCACAGGTTGCATTAGTTTTGAGTAAGCCCAGGATTGCTAAAAGGCTAGTTTACATGCTTAAAACTCTGTGGCTGGAGAATATAAACTAGGTCGCCTGCTCGTGGTCCAACCTGAGTGAGGCTAACTAGATTCTCTCACAAATACTTTCATCGTAGGATTTTTAGACTCATGATTTTAGTAATGTTGCTTATAGCCCCACCATAAGCATCAATGTTAAAGCCCAACATTTTTACGTGTCTCATCAAGAAGTAATCTAACGGAGTCGAACCGCACGATCTCGATGGCCGGGTGGCAATATTGCAAATAAATCATACAGACCGCAAGTTATAAAGAATTAATTAATATTTCCCATCTCTTCTAACCCCACCAGAGTAATGAATCAGGATAAATATTCTTCTCATCAGCTGCGGACGAAAAACCAATATTAACCAAGAGAACTGTAAAATGTTATTACTGCAACCTCATATGTAAGAATAATAATTATAAAAATAACAATAAAACTATATTAGAATTCATAATCTTTTTCGTATACAGTAGGAAATATTAGCCAATAAAACATTTCACTAAATTATATTTTTATTAGAGAAATCAGTAACATTAGACATCAGGCGGTGAACAAATAGTTGAAAACGATGGTGAAACTTTTGTGTAAAGTTTTCAGAGGTCACATTGAAGCTTTCGAAACTAACTTTTGCCATAAATACAAAGTTAAGCAAAGTTTCATCTGGTCGAAGCACCACTAGATGGTGTGAAAAAGCATTGAAGCTCTGAAACAAAAGCTTCATGTGATTTTGTTGTCTTTGCTTCAGAAAGTTTTGCAGCGTCCAAGGCAGATTTACAGTAGCCGGTGCTTGCAAATAAAGCGCGAAATACACGGTACAGCGGCTGTACCAAGCTGTACATCGCTTTACAATCTACTTGTGATTTTCTCTCCATGCTAATCAGTGCTGCAAATTTAGCGAAGTAGGTAGACCAGCATATTAGCGAATCAGACTTATTTGGGAATGGAATTTCGAATATAAGGAAGCCATAACGCCGCTGTTCCAATGCTGGAGTGAGATTTCGCCAAATCTTAGAATGGTCTTGGCCTGTTCACAATGGTATATTTTCAAAATTCGAAACTGGTGATGACATTTTGTGTTTTGAAAACTCAAAGCTGGCACTCATTGCTAGTTTGAGGGCATTTTATGAAAAACTAAAATAATCGAAATTTTTTCTAGATTTCCTGAAAACAAACGATTAAGTTATGTGTAAAAGAGCATCAAATTAGCTAGTAATTTGTATAACACATATAATACTTTGTAATACATATGTTATATAAATCATAAATTTAGATGTTATATAAATAAATAATTTGAAAGTTCGTTTGGAGTTTAAATACGATAAATTCACGTTCAAAACTAGGCCGCGTTTCCAATGCTGGCTCGGAGTGCAATGTATCTACGTACACATTAGCTGTCTTGAACTAAAGTTACCCTTTTCAGATTTCTTTACTTCTTGATCGTTCGATAACGACTGAACTTATCCTGCGAGATTTTGAATCATGAATTTCTGTAGGAATAAAATAATGAGTGAACAGTAATTGGTGCTGCCATTCTTGATTATTTTGAAGCAATGATTTTGGGATAGGTTTGGGTGAAGGTAAAAGTACGTTTGGAGTTGAATGTGCAGATGGAAGTAGCTGAGCGTATTAATGTCATGGAAAAATACTCTTGCCCATTTATTAGTTTCCAGTATTTTTGCTGAGCAAAAAGTATCTAGCTGACAATGGCGCTTAAATGATGCGAATTACTTTGGATGAAAAAAAATTAAACCATGTAAAGATTACTTGGTTGAGATGGACATGATACCCTGATCAAGGAATTTATTACAATTTGGTAAAGAAAGGCCGAACCGTTTTCCATCTAGATATGTGTAATGTGCTGAAGATTGCAAGGAATACTTTAGCAGATTTTCAAATTATCATTGATGCTCAATATTAAGGAGGTATGTAGCAGATAGATTTGACTTTTTTCGAAAAGCACGTAATAATATATGATTATGATATACACAATTTTGATATATAATAGTTATATATATATAATGATAATATTGAATGAAAATATATCATTAATTTTTTTTTTAAATCGATATATTATTGACTGTGTTTTTAAAAGGCAAACTAATCCCATTTCTTCCGTGAATTTAATTTTCAGCAGTGTATTATTGTCTTTATCAATGACTATATTTGTTTCACCATACAATATCAAAAACGAACATTTCACTCGAAATTTTAACGAGTCAAGATTTAAACATTTTTAATGCCTCATTTTATTCTTGACCTCCAGGAGAAAAACAACAAATTGAAATCGCATACACCTTTGGTTTGCCCATTTGCCGGCAATGCCTACTCCAACCTTAGAACTTTCAACACATGAAATCATTCGAATTTGAATTTCGAAGGTACAACGACATCTGTCGTAACACATATATCAGAATTAATAAATGTTTTGTAAACTTATTAGCTGAATTAAATAGTTTTTTGTTAAGATCTAAACAATCAATAAATGTACAAAAACCAAATAAAAAGTATTTTAATTATATTGAAATGAGTGTAATTTACGTGGCAGCAAGTCATTTGCTTTATTGAAGCGAATCGAAATGATTCGCGCGGCATTGTTGCACTACTTTCTGTTAACCCTAGAATGGTACGGTAGCTTTCTGGATGATTTCAGGTACATGATTTTACTAAAAAGAAGGCAACAATAGTATTATGTGCATTTTTATTTAATCATTAAACATAAAAAGATTATACAGCTTCTAGCCTCATGGCAGTGAGAGTGGCCAACAGGCTGATGCTCGACGAAATATACACCGCATGTGAGTAAAAATTACTCATGGGTAGGTACAATTCTAATAGTCCGTCCAGACTACGGATACTTAAGTATCCGGATACATAAGTATTGTCCTCACTGCAGCGACATCTGCAGATACATTTTACCCTTGCCATGAAAATCAATGAAAAGTCTGGACGATACTTTTGTATGCGGATACTTAAGTATTTGCATACATAAGTATCGTCCACACTTTTCATTGATTTTCATGGCAAGGGTAAAATTTATCTGCAAATGTCACTGCAGTGAGGATAATACTTAAGGTTAAACTGTTTGGTTGGGTCGATTACTTTCATTGAAGCGCATTGTGATATGAAAAAGCATTTCTTCTAGCACGACGAAGACTACCACGTTGTTGACCTGTAAGATAAGCTCGATGATTATTCATTGCCCAGCTCCTGGACACGGACGGTATAACTTTCCACCATTAGTCCCTTCAATCCTCTCGCGCACAAATCATGTTAAAGCTACCTTTACGCCATTTCGACCTCATTGTCAAATTGGAGGGGAAATACTTGGATTCGACTCGATTTGACAATGAGTAGCTAAAAAATTACTACCATCCCCTTCAATGTAAATCTTATGGGCATGTGCACTCCATTTCTACTATCTCACTGTCATTGCCAATCGAACCGTTTGATGTACTGCTTCTCTTTGCTCCTGTGTTTGTGAAGCACGAAGTCGGGCCAAACTAACGCAGCACTCTTCTCGTGCAATTTCTTGTTCATCTGCAGTGGATTGATTTACAACGTTCCGGATTCTATTTGCATTACGGCTTTGTGGTGAAAGATTAGATCTTCTGGCTCGCAGTATTGTCAATAACACTGAAAAATCACAGCACACGTCCGCACAGCTAGCTCAATGGCGCTGTATGTAGATTTACTTTTTTTTCTTATGCAAAATGTTTGAGAAAATGAATTTTCTTCATTTTTTTTGAATTTTTCCGATATTTTAATAAATACTCTGCTATTCGGGGCCAAGACAAATCCAACAAATCAAAGGTCATAAAAATATATCATTTAGATTAAATTCTTAAGGCGACTACTCACGAGCAGTCCAAATGGCCTGAGTCCATTTGGCTTGAGTCCGTTTGGTTTAAGTCCAATTTAGCTCGCCACTCACGATAGAGCCTCAATCTAGTCAGTCCATTTCATTTTCTGTCATTAATTTAGAAAAAATAAAGATAAACTTGAAGAAAAAAATATTTTTAATCTAAAACTGGATCAGAAGCATATGGAGGAGTTTTTTTTTGCAATTGCAACTTACATAAAGCAACGATAGCCAAAAAGGAAGTGGCAAAAATTTGAAAATTTGGTAAAAGAACTCACATTTGAGCCTTCTGATTGGCAACATTATTTAAGACTGGATGATACGACATATAACACGTTGCTATAGTTGGTCACCCCATTTATCAAACGAAAGGATACAAATATGAGTCAAACTATCACTCCTCACGAAAGATTGACCGCTACTTTGCGGTACTTAGCAAGCGGTTGCAGGCTTTGCGTCAAGTAATATAGTAAACATTCATGTGACCTTTATTATTCGATATGTAGCATTTACCTACCATACTCGCTTCTGTGTCATGTGCATGGGTACGTGTGACGACCCCCTTAACCTTCTTTCAGTATCCATTTGCAATCAATTTTCATGTTGAATACCAAAATGCATCGGCTCGAGAATTTGTCCAATTCCGATAGCAACAATCCTCTGGTATTTCCGGAGCTCATTCCCATCAATATTAATTGCTGGCAATGGGCTCGGAACCCCGAAATTGTTGTTGTAGGAATTGGGAAGATTTTCGAGCCGTAGCGATTCGAACTTCTCGCGACGGCAATTTTGTTAGCGTCAAGCACTAACAACAAAGAAAGACTTTTCGAGCCGTAGCGATTCGAACTTCTCGCGACAGCGATTTTGTTAGTGTCAAGCACTAACAACAACGCAAGAACAAAGAAAAATTTAGCATCGAAACACAAAGCGTGCGAAGATTTTTCCAATCGCATAAACATGATTCACACGCTCGCATTTGCGATGTGGGGTGATATGCTTTGTTCTCGCATTGTTGTTAGTGCTTGACACTAACAAAATCGTTGTCGTGAGAAGATTGCATTGCGATGATTCGAAAATTTTTCTTTGTTGTTAGTGCTTGACACTAACAAAATCGCCGTCGCGAGAAGTTCGAACCGCTACGGCTCGAAAATCTTCCCAATTCCTACAACAACAATTCCGGGGTTCCGAGCCCCTTGCCAGCAATTAACATTGATGGGAATGAGCTCCGGAAATACCAGAGCATTGTTGCTATTGGAATCGGACAAATTCTCGAGCCGATGCATCTCGATATTCAATACAAAAATGGATCTCAAATTGATACTGAGAGAAGGTTAAGGGGGTCGCCACACGTACCCATGCACATGACACAGAAGCGAGCATGGCAGGTAAATGCTACAGATATCTTCCAAAACAAAATCATGGCCACCATTATCCATTATGCTGAATTTTTCGATTAAATTAAATAATTACAGAAACAGTCAATGAGCTTCTCACAGGTCAGCGTGCAAATCAAGACCGCCACGTTGTTTGGACTGAGGCTTCAACACACACGATTAGACCATTTTATCGATTGTCCAAATTCGCCCTACTATTTTCCCACACACGGTCGAGGTAAAAAAGGCCCGATGGCCTAAGTCCATGGGTTTTGGATTGATTGGAAATTTAACTTGGCTGTTTCAGTCCATGAGTCCATCCAAGATCTCCCACACACGGTGAGATTTTGGCCTGGCCTCAGGCCATTTGGACTGATGGACTGCCCATGAGTGGGGGCCTTAAGGGTGTACCATCTATCCATGCGTTCTCATGCATCTTATTCGATGTCATGCATCTTGTCCATGATTTTGCAAGTATACCAAATCGGTTTGTCAATATCATTGGAGCCAGCACGTGAACTTTTTTTAATCCCTTTTCGACCCAAAATCGACAAAATTTCGAGCGTCACCGAGGTAAAAGCAAGCATGTGGGCAGAAAACACGAGCGATGGCAAGGAAACCATCCACACGCTTGTGCCCGTCTACGTTTGTGCTATTTTGGCAAGAGTTTGGTTCCAGCATTAAATTCAAACCGATACTGTTGGGATGGAAGATCAATACATTTTGTTGCAACATTAGTCTTCTTCATGTGTAAATCAATCCATCCTAAAGATTTCAGCTCGATTGGATCTATGCTCACACTATTCAATTGAAGCACTTTTTCAGTTGGAAGTGCCTCATCGAAATTGATGAGCCTACCTCGCCAGATTCACAAAAGTACTGAAATCGGTGAATTGTGAATGAATGAAATAATGAAGTGGTCCAATATTTCGTGCCTCAATTGACATCTCTTTATCTGTTGGACTTCATTTGCATTTATATCAATAATCCGTAAGAAACATCAAAAATGCAATTAACAAATATTGTTTGGTTTATATATTAGTCAGTCTACAAAGCATATAATTTAAATCTATAAATATCTGTTCAATATTTTTATGCACCAGGTTAGTCTTATGTCTTATAATCTCAGATCAAACCTCCTATTTCAACTAATATTTGCACTAAAATAAGCATCATGACTTCTATTTTAAGTTCCTCTGCGAAACGTATGAAACTACAGGTACATTCAGATGTTTCTCTCGGTGGTATGTTGCACTTGACAAACCGAGGGTCCATGGGAGGCTGATAGTGTGCAACTACCCAAACAACACCATCCCTACATAAATAACCGACTCCAAATCTTTTCGTTTCCCTCCAGATCATCTGTATAAAGTTGTGAGCGCGTGTATAGTTACGGGGCCTGTGAAAGTTGAAGTATTGACAAGTTCGGTACCAAGCGATGGCCGGCTGTCTACCTGATAAATTGACATTAAAACTTTTGTACATATTTTGTCCATAATTGTCACAGTCAGAATACAAGAGCATTTTCTTCAGCGATATTTCCTGGAATTTGTCGTAAAGTTATTCACATGATTTGTCAGCAGATTTAGGCGAAATTCGAAGTGTAACTTACTTTAGCCCAATAGTTGGCAGACGCACATAGTCGACGATCAAGTTCTAGCGGAGGACACCCATGAAGTTTCCGATAGTAATTGTGTTGATTTAAACATTGATTTCTGAACAATTCTGAAGCACCTAAAGTTGTATTCATTTATCTTAAAATATTCAATCCGAAATTCGCTTGTCACCCATAATTTTATGACAAGCCATGACGTTTTACTAAAATTACATGACAGACGGGTAAATTAAAATTTATGATCATTATTAGTGGTAGAATGTAGATAATGGTTTTAAATTAGATAACTAAATTGAAATGAATTGAATAACTGACCTAAAATAAAAGTCCTAGAAAAGATCTGACCAAGTGTGATAGTATCTAGTATATAGTATGCTTCAACAATTGTAGGAGATGTAGATACCTACTATTATCATTGCTAAAATTTTATTTCTAGACTGTTAACTTCTTATAAATAAACTCTACTCGATTGTGGTTTCGATCCCGTGACTCCATTCTTACACTGAAACAAATCCACATGGTGCCCAGAGCTATGTAACATAGCGCATTATTTATGGTCCCATACGCTATGTACATAGTACATAGTACTCTGAGCTATGCAATAAGGCTCCCAGCGCCAAAATTGCACGGTGCAGAGATTATAGCCCCACACGCTATATTACATAGTACCATGAGCCATGTAATATGGTTTCGGTTGGCGCACCGATTCGGATGAATTAAGGTGAGTGCTTTGTTTTGAAGTCGAGCTTCTATTTTACTGTAATAAAATAATTCTTTTCAATTTGCAGTCTAACTCAAGGACTTCCGGGAGGCATGTTAAAGAATTAGCTTAAGCAATAATCTAGCTGACAATTTATGTCTCTCATATGTTACGTTTGAAAAAAATCGATAAGTTTTGCTAGGGGAAAATAACGATTCATTCTCGAGTAATGTTACATGGTAATATCATTGTTATTCTACATATCCAATTACTTGCCTCTGCGTTCTAGTTATCTCAAAATTTTCTGTTTTATCAAGCAGAAATATATTTCAAACCAGCAATACATTTTTTTTCATAGTATTCAATACGTAATTTTAAATTTGTTTGATTTTTCCATAGAACTTGGTGGTATTTATTTTATGAGCAGTATCATAAAGAGAATCATATTTTAAGAAATGCCTTTCTTCATCATATACACTGAACAAATACATAGCGCCAGACGTCATAATTTATAGACTTCTGGCACCATGTACATAGTTGATTTCGGGATTGTGATAAAATATAGCGCCACACGCCATAGTACATGGCGAAAAGTACATAGGAGCAGACGCTATGCTTATAACCCTCCACGCCATACACTATAGTCCTCCACGTCATACACTATGGTCTTCCACGCCATGTACTATAGTACATGACGTGGAGGACTATAGTGCATGGTGCTGAGGACTATATTACTTGGCGTGGAGGACTATAGTACATGGCCATGACTCCACGCCATGTACTATAGTCCTCCACGCCATGTACTTTAGTGATCCACGCCAAGTAAAATAGTCCTCCACGCCAAGCACTATAGTCCTCCACGCCGTGTACTATAGTACATGGCGTGAAGGACTATTGTGTATGGCGTAGAGGGCTATAGGCATAACGTCTGCTCCTATGTATTTTTCGCCATGTACTATGGCGTGTGGCGCTATATTTTATAACAATCCCAAAATCGACTGTGTACATGGCGCCAGAAGTCTATAAACTATGGCGTCTGGCGCTATGTGTTTTTTCAATGTATACATACTTCATACAATACATACTTCAATACATACTTCATCTGGATTTTGTTCAGTATGGAAGAAGGTTTAAGCGAAAATTCATACTGGCTTCTTCAGTTCTCACGTTCTGTAAATATTATTTCGATTTAAACATATTGCCCGATATGTTTCCTGGAAAAACTAGTATAAGGAGCCTCATTTATATCTAAATTAGAGTTGCTGACACACAGCCCTTGCGTTAATGATGAATACTGTCACTGACTATCTGTCACTCAAAGCAATAATTTTTTGAAAAATGGAGAAATTGAAAGTGTTTTAAGTGTATGTTGTCCCCTCTATGTTCTAATTAATGAAGATGGAGTATAAACCGCGCAAGAACTACATTAGAATTCTGTAACTATTTTCAATATAAAGCGACTTTTTAGAAAGAAATTATGTATCATATCGGGCAGCTCTACATCATTTAAGAAATAAATTACCAAAGTTTAATGATCATTAGCAATTTGCTTGGAGCCTAGACAGACAGGCACTTAAATTACTAATGATCTTTTATACCTAAATTAGTAATTTAAATGGTGCTGACACAGAGCCCATGCGTTAATGATGAATACTGTCACTCAAAGCAATTCCTTTTTGAAAAATTGAAAAAATTAAAGTATTTTAAGTGTATGTTGCCTCTTTTATATCCTAACTAATGAAGTTGGAGTCCACACCGCGCAAAAACTACATTAAAATTCTGGAAATATTTTGAATTTAAATTTGAAATCTCATAAAAGTTGTCTTCTTCTTCCTTTTCAGTGCGGAGAGCGACTTTTTACAAGGAGATTATGTATTGAATTGGGTAACTCTACATCATTTAAGAATAAATGACCAAAGTGTGATGATCATTAGAGATTTGCTTAAAAGCCTAGATAGACAGGCACTTAAATTACTAATTTACTAATGATCATTTATACCTAAATTAGTAATTTAAAAGGTGCTGACACACAGCCTTTGCGTTAGTGATGAATACTGTCAATGCCTGTCTGTTACTCAAAGGAATTAGTTTTTGAAAAATGGAGAAATCGAATGTGTTTTAAGTGTATGTTTATGTACTCTTACTTTTTTATGATCTAATTGATGAATTTAGAGTACCAACCACACAAAAACTACATTAAAATTCTTCAAATATTTCGAATTTAAATCTGACAGCTCAAAAAAGTTGTCTTCTTCTTCCTTTTCAATGCGAAATGCGACTTTTTACAACGAGACTTTGTATTATATCGGGTCACTCTACTTCATTTAGGAGTAAATTACCAAAGTTTGATCATCATTAGCGATTTGCTTAATGATTAATAATTTGGTCATTTAGTGGTGATTAGTCAAAATTAACATATGACACACGGCACTTAAATGATGATTTACGGCAAATGATCATTTAGGCTGCGCTGTCTGTCTAGGCTCTAATGATTGATAATTTGGTCATTTAATGGTAATTAGCGCAAATTATCATATGACACACAGCACTTAAAAGATCATTTAGGACAAATGATTATTTAGGCTGCGCTGTCTGTCTAGGCTCTTAAAGCCTCGAAAAAGTTATCTTCTTCTTCCTTTTGAATGCAAAAAGTGACTTTTTACAAGAGAAATTTGTATTATATCGGGTAACTGTACTTCATTTAAGAATAAATGACCAAGTTTTCATGATCATTAGCGATTTGCTTAGTGACTGATAATTTGGTCATTTAGTGATAATTAGTCCAAATTACCATATGACACACAGCACTTAAATGATTATTTACGACAAATGATCATTTAGGCTGCGCTGTTTGTCTAGGCTTACTAATCTGTTTCACAATATAAATTCACATATATTAAAAATATACAAATGCTTATAACGTGGAATATTTTTAATTTTTCGTACAAAAAATCGACACATGTGTAAAAATATTAGCAAAAATAATATGTAACAGATAAAATATAATTTTTGGCATATTTTTTAACCGTTAAATTTGGCATTAAACTCGGAGTGGTGGTACGTTTTTCTTGTATTCTCTGCAGTTAGCGGGTACATCGTAATTGGCAACTACCCAAGTCCTACCATCTCTGTTCAGAAAATTCATTAATTTTTGTCAGATTCGCACTTTATTCTGTGTATTAAATTTTATATACCTTTTTTCGACGCCAACACCTAATTTTTTTGCTGATTTCCATACAACCTGAGTAAAGTGGTCTGCCTTCATATCAACATCACCTGCCCGAAAGTTGTAGTGTTCAATCTCATCATACCAAAATTTTACTACATCCTTGCCTGATATATCCCCTAAAAAACCCGGATATATGTTTTCGCCATACCTTCCATCATATCGGCGTCCCATAAGCAAACGATGGGAACCTTCCTAAGATGCAGACAAGGAGAAAAGTTTAAACTCAAATAAACCGAACATCACTGAAAGGATATATTCAGTAAAATTTCTTACTAGAGCCCATTCTGCTGCAAAACGCCACAAATCACGGTCTAATTGTAAAGGTGGACATCCATGTAATGCGCGCAAACGATTGTGTTCTGCTAGACATTCTTCTTCAAAGTCTAAGGCTGTGGGCTCAGGTCTTCCAATTACAATTACTACGGCCTGCTCTAGCTGAATATAGAAATGGGTTACAATGCTTGAAAGTCATAAGACCTTACCTGAATTGTGGGTGCTTCAATCTGTGTTTGAGACTGCGTGGTTAATTTTCCAGAACTTTGACAAGATTTTGACCACGGACAACTATAAATAATATTTTAATCTTTATTGAAACTATTCTGTTAGTGTAAATAATGTGAATTTAATGGTAAAACTCGACTTGAGCACAACAGTTACATGAATTTTGCCGATAGATGTCAGGCTACTATGCTTATGTTTTTGTGGTTGTGTGTTCGCTTTTGCGGTTTTTTTGTTTGTTTGTTTTCCTTAATTGTGTTGTCTTCTCGTGTATTTATTTTGAGCAATTTTTGTGTGTTTATTTTTTCAATTTTCGACCCCTGCTGCCACCAGTTCGCCCTCTGGTGGTAGAATTTCCTGGTTGTGGTACATCAAATCGAGTTAACCCAATTTAATTTATATTAGGCGCGTTTTTTTGCTCCTCTATCCAGCGGAGAGTAGAATGAGAGTAGAGTAGACGCATTGAAAACAACAACACTCCTACACCAGTCAATTCACTGGTGTAGGAGTGTTGTTGTTGTTTTCAATGCGTCTACTCTACTCTCATTCTACTCTCCGCTGGATAGAGGAGCAAAAAAACGCGCCTATTGATGTTAATCAATCTGAAATGCATGTCGTTTGGTGCATTTGAATGATAAGATGCAAAATGTTAAAATGTTGCAAAATGTTGGGTTCACATCAATCCGATTTTTCTCAATTTGTTCCAATTTTCCAAAATATCCATGAAACAGCAGAAAAATAGATAAATCCAAAAATAAAAAAACAATCAGGAAACGACACTTTTGTCATCATTTCTTACGCAAGCCTCGGAGAAGTATAGCAATTTTCTGAATAGTAAATTTTTACTTTGGATCTGAACTGAAAAATACGACTAATATGTCTTCATCATCATCGATGGCGCGACAGCCCAAATCGGGCCTTGGCCTCCAGTAACGTTCGCCTCCAATCGTCTCGATCCTGCGACCTGGTTCTCCAATTATTGAACCCCAGTATTGACCTGCTGTCTGCGTCTATCGTGTCTTCCCAACGTTTCCTCGGCTTACCAACTGGACGCTTCCCTTGTGCTTTGCCTTCCAACGTTCTTTTAGGTAGTCTATTGGCCTCCATCCTTTCGACGTGGCCGGCCCATTGTAATTTTCGTAATTTAATGCATGTGGATACAGGTGGGTCGTCGTATATATGGTACAACTCGTTGTTGTATCGCATTCTCCACTCTGTCCCTTCTTGTATGGGGCCAAAGATTCGTCGTAGCACTTTGCGCTCAAATACGTCCAGCGCCTTTTCGGAGTCCGTAGTCAAAGTCCAGGCTTCGCTTCCATAGAGAAGCACAGGTTTAACGAGTGTTTTGTATATGCGAAGCTTATTATTCCTGTGCACGTTCGTAGACTTGATTATGGGGAGTATCGAATAGTACGCCTTGTTTGCTGCATTTATTCGCCGTAAAATTTCGTCCTTTTCACTGCCTGATTTATCAAGGTGGACTCCTAAGTAGATGAAGCTATCTACATTTTCGATGTTGTAGTCTCCTAAGGTCAAGTTTTGTCTGATTGGCGCCATTTTTCTTGTTTGGGTCATTAGTTTGGTTTTATCTTCGTTGACCCGTAGATTTATTTTTTTGGCTTCTGACTCCAAACTTAGGAAAGCTTCCTTTGCTTCTGGTATGGTCCGTGCCATAATGTTGACGTCATCGGCGAATGCTACTATTTGCGTGGACTTGAACAGTAGTGTGCCTGTTGTATCAGCTGGTATTCTTCTGATGACGTGTTCCAGAGCAAGGTTGAATAGCATCGGGGCAAGTCCATCTCCTTGCTTTAAGCCTGAGTTGGTGTGGAAGCTGTTGGATAGGTCACTGTTGACTTTGACCTGAGATTCGGCGTTCATCATTGTCACCTTAGTCATGCGGACGAGTTTTGTTGGAATTCCCAAGTCAAGCATGATTCGGTAAAGTGTATTTCTGT